>JABUQX010077395.1:0-37500 GCA_015478945.1 Trachelipus rathkii | reverse complement strand
GTTATGGCGCTTCTTCCTGGACAGGAGTTCCATGTAAGAAATTATGTTGAAGCCAGTGTATCACCTTTTGCAATCCACTCTAGATGCTCTTAGTCATAGTTAAAATTATGTCTTTTCAGTAAGATTTTCAATTTTGAGGAAAATTAAAACTCTCTGAGAAGCCCTAAATACCGGGCATATAATGTGCAGTTATAATTATATAATTTATACTATCAGATAACATTAGTGAGCTGTCTATTTTGTTTTTTGGCCAAAAACGTTCCTTTAGGACATTGGATCGGCAATTGATGGGTACATATTGAACTCTTCATCTCAAGATCTTCTGGAAGTCCCATTGCCAAATGTCCCACAAAATTTTTGTCTGCAAATGTTGGAACTGATTTGACGTCTATCACGCCGGAAAGGCTTCGAAGTTTTTACCCAACATTTTCAGGAGTTAAGCGGTCGTTTTACTCTAGCTTATTATGGCAAGCAGCATTGAACATTTCAAGTCACCGAAATATTTATGCTCGCCTAAAAGGTTGCTCAACACAAAAGGTTTCTATTGGACTATTTCCGAGATGTTTGTATGGAATATTGAACGCATTATATGCTGCTTGGCAGATATCTCTTGTTAACAACCAGGGCAGCAGATTACTACTACAGCCTCGGGGTGAGTCGTGACTTTCCTACACCTGAATAAATCAATAAATCTTGCACAAACTTAAAATTTTTGGAAATGAGACCTAAAATTTTAATTACTAAAAAGTTAAACAGCCTAGAGTTGGGAATGCAAAGCAAACACCAAAGCCACTAAAACCTGCGTAAAAGGAGTCATAAGGAAAAAGGCGGCGTTTTTGTGGCGAAAGTCCTTCATTCACGAATTAGGCAAGGAGAGGCACTAAATTTTAATTGTGAAAGGAGCACAGACCAAAAATTACAGCAAAACTGGGTGATCATAAAATGATGAGGGTAAAAGAAATCCTGGAGGCACAAAAGAGAGAGGCGAAATACAGAAACGACGATTACAAGTTGGTTCAGTGCTCAATTTAATTATAATATATATATAATTATAGATTATATATATACATATAGTATATATATATATATGATATATATATATATATATATATATATAATATATATAATAGTATATATATATATATATATTATATATATATATAATACCTACTTCGCTATGACAAACATTGGAAAGGCTGTTGTTTTATCGTTTCATGTCGTCCTTGAATTCAACATTCGATTTGATCAGGGTAGTAGTTGTGGAACACCCGTGCTCAATATTGGGTGAAGAGACGAGGTGAGACACTAGTGAGATCTTCACCGCAACAGTAGAGGAAATACGTAATAAATCGTGATAGTATATACTATATATATAATATACTATCATAGGCTGATATCAACGGGTGAGGTCTATATAGTCTATATAAGTATGATGAGTATAGTATAATATATATAGTACGGTATACATTAGAATTAATCCATAATCAAATCAAAAGTTCACATATTTACAAGGATGGATCATAATTAATAACTAAGAATAGAATATAGATATGAAGTAATAATTGAATTGAAATAAATCAATGCGATTGGAGAGAGGCTTAGAAATAGTAGTAGATAATAATAATAATAATAATAATAATTATAAATAATAGATAACGTTAATATATAGCCGTTTGAAATGGTTTGTATTCACTGAAAAAAAGTGGAAATAAGGGCCTGGAGTTCTGACGCGGCCTATGTCCAGATCTTTTACAAATTCTTTCTTTTTTATAAATTCTAGTAATTCTCTACAAACTGTATCATGTTTTGGTTCTTTATGTTTATTCAGAAAATGTAATTTTGGAAGAATGATAGAATTAATTACAGATTTACTGATAAATTAGGATTGTTTGTTTTAATTTCTTTAAAATTGTTGAAAGTTATTCACAGTGTAAAAAAGCTTCAGATTTGGATATTTTATGCCGGTGTGTAATCGATAATATATATATATATATATATATATATTATATAATAAATAATAATTGTACAATGATGATATATATATATATAATGATAATAATATATATAGGTAATATATATATATTACGTCTTCATATAATATGAATTATAATGCAGTTACTATGAACTAATATAAGTAGAAGTACGATTGAGCTATATATAGATAGGAATATACTAGAATCATCATTAGCTATGGAGGGCACACTTTGAGGGGGGTCTGAATTCCCTAGGAAACATCATATCTAAAAATATGTGGAATGTGTGTCTGATAGGATGGAGAAGTTACTTGTCTATTACAATTGGATGAGAAATAGTCAGTAGGAACAAATATATTCCTAGTCAGACGAACCATAAAAAATAAGTGAGAAAAGTATATATATAGTAGATGAATAATCTATATATTATTATATTTAGTTGTATTTATTATATACGATATTAATAGTATCCCGTTCATAACCCTTCGTATATAGCAAGCAGGCAAAGGATTAAGTGAAGGGTTCACAGATACTATTACATCTACTAAGTAAGTAGTATAATTACATCTATAGATATAGTAGGTATGACTGAGGTATAAGTAAGTCGAATACGGCGTAACGTATCGTAGTATCATATATAGATTTAAGTTAGCGATATACTTTAATATATATATATATATATAATTAGTAGTATTATAAGTATATATATTTGTAGATAAAAGTCGTATTGAGTATATGATACTAAGGTACTATATATATGATAACTGAAGTAATGAATCTTTATATTCTTATATCATGAAGTACCCTAGGTATATTGTCGTAATTAGTGATCCGATATGATATAGTATAGTATCATATATATAGTCTGGCGCTGATACTGATATTTATATAGAATAATAATAATTCATACAATATATAATATATAATATAGCATTGATATATATAATGTATATCATGAATTACGTTCGAATGATATATGAGGGAAACAATGGTCTCCGGGGAGATTTCTTTCTAGTTTTAGTAGATCCTGTTGAAGTGCCAGGATAAATGGGAGAATCTTACGGAGACAAGGCATACTTATACGTAAGGGTTAAATAATATACTGATATGTTTTCATGGGACTAGAATCTGCATAACAATATAGGCGGTGGCGGCACAATAAAAGGCCTTTGGCGCGTAAGTTTTTCCAATAAACTGATGCTCGGAAAATGATTCAGTAAGGTATTTGGTATGTTTCATGAGTGCCGTGCTATGGTTCAATCTCCAGATTAGATAACCGACCAGTGGCAGTAGTTAGTGAGAGTATCAGACGAAATGGGCTCGCGAGATGGGCTTGGTGATTTGGGACGCAGAGTAAAACGCAACTGAGGGCAGCAGGGGGAGGCTTTGTAGGTCGATTGGAGATTTATAAACCTATTTCAATATTAAAGAATGAAAAATTAGAATAATTCATCCATTCTTATATTCAGATTATTGGCACGTCGGTTGTAACTAAACACGCCAATTTTGCGATAAATGAAGCAATTGTTGCATAGTCGGTTTAATATGAAATTGGAGAATTAATGCTCAGATACGAATATTTTGAGTGCTGATACTCGCAAGAAATGTGAGTAGGTCGGTGGGGTCGGGCTCGAGATCGGGAATGTTATTTGCGGACCATGTCTTAGGTCGTCTATAACTCTGTATATCATCGTCGTGCACAGACACGTATAACCGTCACCCGGGATGTCCTCTTTTACAAGTCCTGGTAATCACGAGCGGTTGGAGAGAGAAGTTAGTCAGATCAAAAGACGAGTGGACAAATATACAAGATGACTAACACAATATGAACAGATACGCATTTCAATTTTCATTGAAAACACACCACTTACAAACCACGAAAAGCTCTCTTCAAGTCTTCCATTGTAATACTACATTGGCTAGTCGTCCCATCAGGTAGTGGATCGCAGCAAAGCTCCGTTCTGGGATATATGCTCTTAATCATCAGTGCTATGAAAAAATGTGAGCTTTTTTTTTAAGGTAAAACGTTATTATTTTCGCTCAACTTGATGAAATTGTCACGAACGATTATACGAAGTTGCAACAAGAAACTCATTCTTTCTGCTTTTTGGGTGTAACGGGCGAAGAAATGGAATGCCCGGCGTATTAGATTCATATAAAATGAGGAAGAATATGGAAGCAATTGGCACTTCCTTTTCTTGAAATGACTTTTTGAACCAGCTGTAGAGGAGCGCAGTTGCGTGGAGTTATAGACCCATTCTTTACCCAATCTTAGTATCACAGTTACCAATTCGCATGCTATTGTAATATTGTAAATAAATTTGGATTCTATACAGCTTATCATTTGAAAAGGTTCAATCGAGCATACTTTTCTCATCTAGACTGGGGGAAAGACTAACAGAACTGGCTTTAATGAGCTGTTCATCACTGGCATAGCTACACAATTTAATCAATTTTACTTTTAACAGAGCAAGAAATATATTATATTATATTTTATTAATATAATTATATAGTATATTATATATTATATTAGAATATAATATATATTAATATATATATATGAATATCAGGTATATATATATATATATATATTATATATATATATATACATTATAATATAGTAACTATATATATACTATATAGTATTTATATATTGATAGATATATATATATATATATATATATATATATATATATATGAGTATATTTATATAATGATATATATTATATATATCTATAGTATATATATACACCCTTCTAGTTCATAGTTTAACCCCAATATTATATATACTATATATATATATAGTTATATATATATATATATGAGAAGAAGGTGGATGGATGAAATAAAGGAAATGCTGGAAGACGAGAGGTTGACGGTGGAGGAAAGGTAGGCGTGTATGGCGAGAGATAGTAATGGAATGTGAGGACGGTGGGTGAGGCGAGATGAAAGAAAATATGATTAGGGAAAGCTTGCCGTACCCACTACTGCTTGCCTGTGCCCGCTTACGGGATATGTAGTTTGTAAAATAATCTGAATGAAATATATATATATTATATATATATATATAGTATATATATTTATATATATATATATATATTTATATATTTTAATATATAATATACTAGATATATATATATATATATATTATATATATATATATATATATATATATATTATATATATATTATATTATATTATATATATATATCTATATACATATATATTATATATATATATTGATAATATATATATATATATGTATTATAATATATATATATATTATATATATATATATCATATAGTATTATATATATATACTATATATGATAATATATAGCTATTATAGTATATATTAATTATGATATTATATGATATATATAACCGGTAGAAGTTCGGAGAAACTTAAATCAGGCCTGAAATTAAAAACATAATTGGTTACTCGTCGTTTGAATATTTATAAGTTATCAGAAAATGGATGAAATAGGATAAAAAAAAAGTTTATCGAACTTTACCAGTAAATTACTTTAAAGAATGAGCATAACGATTAAGTCTAGTGTAAGAGTTGGAAAGGAAGAGGATTTGGCTGTGTGGAAGGACGAGTTCTATCCAAAGGGTGATAAATATGTGATAAGAGGGTTCAGACGAGCTGTGTCCTTTGTAATTATCAAGTGTAAAGGAAAGGAAAGGTGTCCTTTGAACACAAAAAGGTAAATGAAAAGAGGTCAAGGAGTAATAGGAAAAGAAAGGATTTTTTATTTTTTTTTAAAATTAATAAAAAATTATTACAACATCGAAATCAACCTTGTATAAAGATCAATAAAAAATTTTACGGCAATTCTAAGAATTTTTTTTACTAGATTGAAAAATTCGAAACTCTAAAAATGAAATGATATAAAACACATGATTGTTAATTTATGGAATTGTGAGGAACAAATTTGATCGTAGTTTTTCTTTGTTCCAAAACCATTTTCTTTTTTTCTTAAAATGGAGCGATTCTCTACGAACCATAATTTGCTTCATTATTATTACATGCATTTAAAAGTAATTTCTCGCTCTCAACTCTCATATATATATATATATATATATATATATATATATATATATATATATATATATATATATATATATATATTAAATTAAAATATAATTTAAATTATAAATTTAATATTTAATTAATAATTATATTATTATATAATATATATAAATACATATAAAATATATTTCATATATATATATTATATATATATATATATATATATATATATATATATATATATATATATTACTTTGAAATGAAATAGATGAGTATTTAATTTGCAATCTATAATAATTTACTTAAAAAAAATGAAAAATAAAAGTTTACTTTAAGCTTTTTTAAGTGATAATTACTGAAGCATGAGTCTGAAATACCTAATTTCCTCTTACTCATTTTTAAAAACAGGATTTTCGTGGAAAAAAATAATAATAATAATAATAATAATATCATTATTATAATAAAGTAATAAAATATCATTGTTATTACAATAATAATAATACAATTATTACAATAAAAAAGGAATGACAAGAAAAATAATGAGGCTCCTCTAATATTAATTATAAAATTTCCAAAATCTCGTCTCATACTTATGGAAATTTTAAAGACCTCAAAATCAAATTTCTAATAAAGATTTTGGCGAAGCAGCGACGCCATTTTATTTAATTTAGAAAAATGCTTTTGAGAAATTCTTCACTTGGTTTTTGCGTGTTTTGAGCCACGACATAATTTATTTAATTAAAAGTTCTTTTTTTGGGCTTTAAAAGTCAGGCTCAGAATGGATTATCTTTATTATAATATTAGAATAAATAATAAGTTTTTAAAATTATTATTATTATTATTATTATTATTATTATTATTATTATTATTATTATTATTATTATTATTATTATTATTATTATTATTATTATTATTATTATTATTATTATTATTATTATTATTATTATTATTATTATTATTATTATTATTATTATTATTATTATTATTATTATTATTATTATTATTATTATTACTTTGCCTAGCATAAAGATTTCATTAAAGGGTACAAATTTAACGAGATTTTATTTGAATCATGAAACAATAAAAGTTAAAAGAAACCAGCGGGAGATTTCACAATCTCTCTCTCTCTCTCTCTCTCTCTCTCTCTCTCTATATTATTATATATATATATATATATATAATATATATATATAGTATAGGTATATATCTAATATATATACTATATAATATATATTATATAATATATATCTATATATAAATATATCTATATATATATATATATATATTATATATATGAGCTGTTTCCTAATTTTTTTTATATAAAATTTTTTTTTTGTTTTTGTTTGCTAGGAAAAAAAAAACAAAGAAACTTTATTTCTGATGCGAATTTGATGTAACAAAAAACCATAAGGAAGAACCGTCCCAACCATTTCCAAATCAGGAATAAAATTTAAAATCGGTTCAGTAGAAAAAAATCCTCCTCATTTTCGAGTTTCGTGAAAAAATCTTTTAGGAATAGAATATTATTTCGTCCAGAACATGATGAATGAATGAATGAATCATTCACGAAAGAGATTTGGCTCAGCCATTCTAAATCTGAATGAGAAACAAAAATTGAATGACTACCAAATAATAAAAATACTGAAAAGATTAAAAACAAAAAACCCAGAACAGAACAAAACAACGAGAAATAAAAAGACGATCCAAAAACGTGCTTAGCACTATATCATATATATTATATATATATATATAATTACTTTTTTTTTTTTTTTTTTTTTTTTTACAAGAATAACCAGTACCGTCACTCACGGCGAGCTAATCAGGGAAGGAGGAGGTGTACTCATTTAACGTCCGAGGCAGGTAGAAAGCCAAGCCCAAGGAGAGAATAGCTCACATTCTCCCACCCGACAGTTGCGAACCTGGGACCCTCACTTGGTTTGGCGAGTGCTCTAACACTGAGCTATCGGGAGCTTTTTTTATAAATAAATATGAAATACATAAAAAAAAATTAAAAAAATATATATCCGAATATATATACTTACACATTACATGACATACATAATAAACATATATATTTAATATTTATATATAATACTATATATTACTTATATATATATATATAATATAGTATATTATATATATATCATATATATAATATATTATATATATATATATATACATATACATAACATATATACATATATACATATATATACATATATACACATATATATACATATATACATATACACATATACACACATATATACTATATATAAATAGTTACTGTCATTAACATTAATACGCCACTATTACCTCACTATTATACTCTCACAACTATCACTAATTATTATCATTATTAGCCCATTTTCGTTATCAAACAATAACATAAATATCTATGCATTACCAATTATTTACTATCACTGAGGGACTATCATTATCTATCACTATTATTACATAAAAAACCATTGTTATCATTATACCCATATTATCATTAAACACTTTATCATCATCACATATTATTATTATTAATTGATTAATTATTATTATTATCTATTTATTATTATTATTATTATTATTATTATTATTCATTATTATTTATGTATTATTATTATTATATTATTATTATTATTTTATTATTGATTATTATTATTATTATTATTATTATTATTATTATTATTATTATTATTATTGTTAGTTATTATTATTACTATCACTATTACCACTATTATTATTATCTTTTGTTCATTATTTTATTTTTGAAACCATATAATAATAATAACGTTCTTCATGGGAAGATAAATTGAAACAGTTGAGGGGATTCCCAGCCCCAGTCAGCTGATAATTAGAGACCCTCTTCAATGGGTAATGGCGAAGACGTTGTCATCCAAATTACAGTTCTTCTGTAAATACATTTGAAGGTAAAAGCCTACTTTTTGCAGTGTATAAAATTTTTGAAATTAATTTCATTTCCAAAAGAATTAACGATGAGCCATTTTGTTGCTTCACACCAGTTGATTTAAAATTTTGTCATATCTTAATTATTATTGTAAAAGAGCAAAAAAGTATTTTTTCATCGAAAATAAATACCAAATACAAAAATATTAATTTTCAAATTTTCAAATGCCTTCAAATGTATTTATTCCAATTGCAAGTTCTTTCTTCTTTACAATATCTTCTCCCAGCAAATCATTTCTTCCAACCAGGTGTTAATATCATTTCTTCAGACCTCCGCTGCTTCTCCTCATTCCTTGTTGCTCCTCTTCTGTTTTCTTCTCTATCGCTCATAAATTTTCTTGCGAACGATCCAGACAACGTCTAAGCTCATATATAGTATATATATATATATATATATTAATAGTATATATTATTATATATATATATATATATATATATATATATATAATATATATATTATTATATATATATATATATATATTGTATATAATGTCTTGACAATTTAGTTAGAGTAAGAAGTGAATGAAAGGGAATGTAAGTGGACTGTATGTTGGTTTTGATACTCTATAATTTGTCAATACATTTTCCCAAAGTCCTCACCTTCATTCATCATTCTCTGATAATACTATCATTTGAATAGAAGGATTGGAGGTGAGATTCTTTGGCCAATGCCAGGTATAGTATTTGTGTCATGAAAATATCATGGATAAATTCAGATATATATACCAGCACGGAGAAACGTCAATAAAACGCAGAAATATATATGCAAAGGGGGAGATGCGAATGATTGATGAAAGACCAATCAATCACGCATTTCTACTTTCGATCAGGAAGAGAAGAGTCAACAGCAGATCCCTGAAGGGGATCGAGAAAGCCCCCTACGCCCGCCGAGCCATGCAACTATCTCAGCGTCCTGATAGTGCATCAGTGTACCTTTAGATAGAAGGAAGGCAGAGATAGCATGCAACAGATGTAAATCTTAGTTATGAAAGAAGAGGAAGGAAGGGGGTTAGTATTGTAGATGTTTGCAACAATAAAAAAAGTATATTGTTAGTCTAAGACAGTCTACGTTGTTTACAGAGAGGAGGTGTGAGTGATTTTTCGTTAAAGGGGGTGTTCCGACTCGACTCCCTGTTGCAAATTGCAGAGTCGATCGAGTCTCTTTCATCCAACAAACACTCTCACACTCTCTTAATAATAATCTAAGTTAAACGCCCGCCCGACAGAGCACGATACATAAGAGTACACGTTCTGGATGGGATGGATTGTGCATATAATAAGAAAAACGTCGGATGCAACGGAGGTGATCAATAGTTTTACGGAACTATCGTCTCGTTGCAAATTAAGTTGTCTATATAAGAAACTTCTCCAGGACTATAGCAACTTTCGGTTCGATTGGTTCAGATAGAAGTAACATCTTAAGAGTAAAAGAAAGGAATTCAACACTCACCAATGACTTCTTGATACAAAAAAAACCTCAAACCTGCGACCTTGTCTCTGGAAGTAAAGACGTTCTCATGATCATTCAGTTGAAATTCGCAAGATGAATTCCGTAGATTTAAGCTCATTTACTGGTATTTACGTTTCATATACAAATTCAAGCAAATGAGAATTACGTTAAATTTGAACTAGATATATACAATTTAAACAACATTTTCGAAAGCGAGACACGGAGAATAGCGAATTCACACTTATCAATTCGAATGACTGTACACCGAATCACATGTTAGTGAATTTAAATTCGCCTTTATTTACACGGAAAAAGAATGCTATAGAATTCGCGATTGTCGTTCTATGTTAGGAATCGAAAATTCCCGTTGAAACACAATCGCATGAGCACTAATATTTACATAGTCAAAAAGAAATAATCTGCGAATCGAAAACACGGAAGTTAGACAGCTAAGCACCCTGTTCACGAAGTCAGAGTAACTGTCAATTATTTACATAATACAAAATGTTCTACGAATGAAAAAACACAGAACGTTAAAAAGATTTTACATCCGTCACTCAGGCTGTCTAGTAACAACTGACTTTAGAATCAAAAATGTCTCCTCACCCTGTGGTGATGCTCCTCCTTCCGGGCATCTTAAATCTTGTTCATTGGAGGGGATCCCTCTTCCGGGGTGTGTCTCAGACTGCTTCAGGGCCAATTAGAAAAAAGTTAATTTCCCAAAAATGCCCACTCCCCTTTTCTGTCTTGTGGTTGCGACAGTCCTTACTAAATTGAACTTTCTCGTTACTTGACAGCCCCATTCGTTTTGCTTCGGCCCAAACCACAAGTTCCTGTTTTTCGGGCCTCTTCAAATGAATCCATCGCCGAACCGACTTTAAAACAAACTTCAGTTTGTCTGTTTATGGTCTGTTTATTGTCTGTTCACAGACTTCGAACCGTCGGTTCCCGTGTCTGTCTCGTCTGTGGAACCGACAAAAAGGGGACAGCATTTCCTTTCCAGACTGTTACGAAAGATCGAATTCGCCATTTACTTGACAAGTCATTTACAAAAGAGGAGAGTTTCAACCGCATAGGGCCAAGATCCGTTAGAAACTGTTTCTTAGGAACGACATCTGCTAATGTTTGCCAAAACAGAATGACAATTGGGTTCATAGTTAGGTCATTTGGTTCCAACGGATTTTCTGTGGGAACATTAAATTCCCCCCCACGGGGACCCCTAGCCCGGCACCTTACCCACCGTCTCCGTAGGCAAGGAAGGCAAACCCGGACGAGGTCAAAGGGAACTTAAGGAGAGGGGGGGTTGATATGCGGAGAGCTATTCTTCGTCGGAAAGAATAGCCCGTATTCTCTGCTTGGCCAACACGTGTGCTCGTCGTAGGGGCCTTTCCGGAGGAGCGGCCGATGTTTGAGGAGCCTCGGTTGGCGGGAATAGATCTGAGGGATCGTACAGATTGGAGTGTATCTCCAGAGGATACAAGTGGATGACAGCCCTTGTTATTTCACCTCGACTCGTGCTGAGCAACACCGAGCGGGTGTGCCCATCGGGGGAAGTGTAAAGGGTTTTGATGATGCCCAGTTTCCATTTTAGACGAGGACCATCGTCCTCAATTAAAACTACGTCTCCGACCTTAACGTCAGGGCGGTCGGAGACATTCCAAGATTGTTTCAGGCTGAGCAGATAGTCTTTGCTCCAAGCAGACTGAAACTTAGCTATGAGGGAGAGTAAATACTTGTACCTTTTGTTAACCTTCCACCGGTCCCTGTAGGTTGGCATCTGTTCAAAGTTTTTAATTTTTTTTTCCCCCCGCCCCTTCAGGGTACAGGCGAGGGTAATTCACAGACTTGTAACCCATCCACAAAGTGGGAAAGGAGTGAGGGCGCTCCTCGACAGTGAGCTCGTCGGCCCTACAGTAGGGAGGGGTCGGCAGTTGAAACTCACCGATTCCCACCCAGCCTCCGCAAGCACCGTTATTGAACTCTTCGTAGCTAACTAGAGAGGTCTTGAGGGTCTTCCGAAGATGGGTCTTGGTCAATCCGATCAAACGTTCGAAGAATCCGCCGTAATGACTGCTTCTGGCGGGATTGAATCTCCAGGTGATGGAATGCTGGGTTAGGAAGTCCTTCACGGAGGGTAGTTCCCATAAGTCCCTTAAGTGCTGGGATGCTGCTTGGAAATACGTTGCGTTGTCGGAGTATATCACGGAGGGTGTTCCTCGTCTCCCGATAAACCGGCGTAGCGCTCTCAAAAATGACTCGGTGCTGTTGTCGAAGACTAGTTCTAAATGTATCGCTCTAGTCACCGCGCAAGTGAACAAGACCACATAGCTTTTAGTCACGTCGTTCCTAGGAACTTTGACATTAAAATAGCCTGTGAGGTCCACTCCGATTACCGTAAACGGTTTGCTTTCTACCACTCGGGAACGAGGCAAGGCAGCTAGTGGCGCCGAGCGAAAGTGTGCAGCTTGTAAACGTCTACAAAGACCACACGGGCGTATCACTTTCTTCACCGTTGTCCTCATCCGAGAGAAATAAAAACGCTGACGGACAATCGACACGAGTTCTGAAATACCAACATGGTGGTTTGTTTGGTGAAGTTGCCATATGATGAGTCGGGTGAGATGTGAGTCTGATGGCAGCAGCATAGGAAACTTTGCGTCGAAAGGTATCATCGCATTGCTTAATCTCCTGTCGCATCTGAGGACTCCATCTACTAGCTTTAGGCTCAGTTGCTTCACCAAGTTCGTCAAAGGTAAGGAGTCTCGGAGGCACGTAACTTCGGGTAGGTAGTGTTCCCTCTGTAACCTCCGAATCCAGTAGAGTTCCGCGTTACTTCTCTCTTCTATGGAAATCAAATGGGAGAATTCGGGCCGAGAGACGGACCGGGTCATAGGGAGCTTCTGCCTGGATTTCCTCAAGTTCTCGATGAACCTGTGAACCAGGGCGGTGATCCGTATGATCTTGTTGAGAGAGGAGTAACGCTCTAAATCTCGAAGAGTGGGAGCCGCTTTCGTTACGCGGTGGTGGAAAGCGGCTACTATGACCTCGGTCCGTCCCGTAGCCGCCTTCGCGAAGGGAAGGGTGTTTCGGTCCAGACGGCCAATTTGGAGGGTTTGGGGATAAGCCAGGGGGCTTCACGGCCCTTTCTTACCCATACAGTCCGTGAATACGTACTTATAGCTCACGCCTCCTAGACGCCAGGCGCGTCGGGCGGGCTTGTCTTCTGGGGGACGTACCTCGCGCCACTGCTTGTGCGTTTCCTACGGATTCGATCGACTCGGTTCTGGATTGAGCGGGGAGGTTGCTTTGGATGGAGAATATCCAACGCAACTGCCACTGGCGCTCACACAGCAGTAGATCTTAAACATAATCTCTAAGTAAATTGCTTGTAGGTGTCGGGATGACCAAATTTAATGATGTCGGGGAGGAAGTAGAGCTCCCATTAGTTCAACGCGGGAGTCGTGAGTTCTTTCACTGGGTGCTATCTTTCACCAGTTTTTCTCGGCCGCATAAGACTTGGCGATGGGTACACGAGCTCTCCCATTGAGTAGACGGCGGTACACCTGCATGTGGCATAGGGCTGCACCGATCGCCGTTCTGAAAAGGCATGAAGTTCCACCTTTCGAGCAAAAATTAGCTGCCTAGGTATTGTTAACTGCAAACAGCGTTGCAAATGTTCGGCAATTGAAACCCATTCTTGTCCCCGGGTGGCTCGTTGGAATAGGTTGTCACCAATCTTCGTTTTTCCTTCCACAAGTTCTTTAGTTTTTGGCAGGAGAATCTTACCGATCGGAGACAGCCATGTGGACAAGACTGCCCAGTGGGTCGACTATGGCAAGGCGAGGTTCTGCAGAATAAGCGCCTCTTGGTGGCGCAGCTTCCGAGGCCGACGACCATTGAGGGGGTAGGAAATTGGTGGTCCCTCGTTATGTATCCCATTCCATACCCAAAACCTTTAATCGGTTAGTGTCTCGGCGGCTGCTCGTTCTCTGAGTCGGAACTTTATCGATTCGCATTCTGGACAATTTGGCACCATTCTCCGTAGTAATATGATGCAGGGGTCCGCCGGCTTTTTCAAGAGAGACCAGGGACTGAAGAAAGAATCATCTTCCACTTCCAGCTTCGGTGGTGTGCAAGCAGTTGGTAATGGAGTGGTACCCGCTGGATCTTGACAGCATTAGATATAGCATAGGAGAACCTGCGTAAGGATGATAATACAAGATGCGTGCGATCACGTCCCTCGTAAGTCCCGGTGTCTGAGTTTTCGGATACGGTGGTGCTGGAAGAATTGGGGTCTAATAAGGTGGAGGTAATTCCAGGTGAAGTGTCGAGGGGATGTTCCGAGCCAAAGTGATCCAAGTGTGAACACTCAAAGCAGTAGCGGTTGTCCGCTCGACTGTTAGCGAGAATCGCAGGCGGCGGGAGCTCCGAAAAATGAAGGCGATCGTAGAAGGCTAACTGGATGTGGTACAGATTCCATAGGAGCAGGAGCGATATGCTCTGGTGAGCGAGAGAGTTAATGCATGCTGTGTGAGGACTGGATATAGTTCAGTGCGTAAGCGCCAGAATCAATAAGGGGGCTGATGTACGGGGTGTGTACGGCAACGGGGATGATCTATTGCATCTGCCGTGGTCTAGCGAGAGGCTACTATGTTAATATGTAGGTAGGGGCATCAGAAAAAATCCCCGCTACCCAAAAGAAATTCGAGCGACGTGGGGGGCAGAGCTACAACTATCATTTCCAACCGGTAAGAGACGCGGTTTATGGTGGGATCATAAGAAAGCCTGTGTGGGTCGTAGTTCGGAGGGATAGTAGGTGTGCGTAAGGCGTCTCTATCTTGGTAACACTATTGCCGCCAGAAGCGCTATTGGTGTGCTCGCACACTAGGCGTGAGTGATGGAGGTGAAGGAGGTCCACCGACTGTGTAGACGCGACTGGGATCTAAGGACTAGGATTGTCTAGAAGAAACATAAGACACAGTTAGGCTTTCTTAGTTCCAGTGGCTGTGTGGATCGAGAGATCCGGCAGCGCCGCATGGTGGGACGTAAATAGTGCAGCTTGGCGTTGGGGTGGATCGGGGTAATAGGAGTAACCTCTTCAATGAAGCCCCTTTCTAGCTGATCCTTTATAACATCGGCGTAACTTCCCATTAACGAAGCATCCCCTCTCAACCTTTTGAGGATACTGTACAGACGCCTCTTAGCCAAGGCGTAATTGTCGGGAAGAGAGGGGTGGTTGTCACGCCAGGGTAACGACACCACGTATCGGCCATTTTCGAATGACAAGTTTTCTTCGAATGCCTCCAACGTGGTTTTCTCGGCCGCTGTGTACTGCTCATTTGGCATAATACCAATCTGGGACAGTGACCAAAGTCGATCCAGATCTGGCGTAGGAGGGCCCGCCTCCTCAGTCGGGGGGCCTAGGATCGTAGGGGGGCCTGAGCGCTTAAGATCCCCGGGCGTCATCAACGTTCCGTCCTCCAACGGGGGGGAGGATGGAGTTTCAGCGGTCGGAGAGCGCTCGAGGGTGGTGTCACGAGAGATCGACTTCCTCGGTATTTTCCGACCATTGGTTGTGTCCGCATCCGCCCCTTCGTTGGAGAGGGTGGTAGCCAAGGCAACGTTGGTTAGAAAGAACAGCAGGGTGTTTCGAGTCACCGTGTTCGCTGCCTCACTCGTATCCTGTAGCCCTTCTTCCAAGGAGGGAAGAAATAGGATGTGATTCAGCGGCTGGAGAGGTTGCTTCGGGACGGCAGGCGAGTGGTCGAGACCCGAACCCGTTCCGTGCACACTTCGCCTACCAACTTGCCGAGGGTAGGCAAAGTGCCCTGTTCGTCTGATTGACCAAATAATCAGATCCCGTCTCCGGTTCGTCGGTTAAACTGGACTTCCGCTCTGAAGGCTGACATAAATTAAAACTTCAGGAAGCTGTTTGCACGGAATTGCCAGACCCGGTAAAGGTCCCCAGATCATGTTGCCCACTTTGGTCTTCATAAGTCGACGCCGAAAACGGGACTCACACGCGATTTGCAGATTTCTCACTGTGGTCCGACACCGGACTCAGAGTGAATTCCATCCGATCACATCGCGTCCGGATAAGGTATTGAGCAAGGTGGACACCGTCTACGAAGCATCGGTGTTTTGGACCAAGCCCGGGATTTGCAGTGATAGATGGCAAGTGCTCCACCACAATAGCGGTGATGGGGACCGTACCTTCTTTGGTTTTACTCGGAGAGTGACGACATCATGAGGGGCTGCTACGCCCTGCTGGTTGATTCCATTGATGCAATACGACCTGGGAATTGGTATATGGCATGTAGTTCTTACTATCTGATTAGAAATAAGACTTCTGCGCATCCGCGTCGTATAAAGCCGTTCGAAGCAGAAGGTTGTAGCCCCACGGAACAATCAAATCGGCCACGAGCGTCATGCCCTTAACCACCAGAACAAAGAGCCGGCACCATAATGGCTCCGAGGCGTAAATCGCCCTGAGGGTCCTCGGCCGCCGCCTGTTGTTTTGCGCTCGTGATGGCGGCTCGCACAGTTCGAGAGAGGTTGAGACCAAAAAAATACTGATGTGGTGTCCGGTGCCCTCTGAACGGAAACAATGCCCCTGTTTTTACGACAGTCCGCCTCCTTAGCATGATTCCCCAGCTTTGCACACCAGCCGCACTCTCTAACCACGCGTTAGTTCTTCATACTCTGGCCCTTTAATAGCATATTACCGCATTCAAGATGGAAGTGCTCCTTCTTGCCAGAACCGACAAGCTTCGTTTGTCCGATCTCGTCGGGTTCTTGTATAGCTTTGGGAATTGCCGGTTTATTTCCCGTGGTGCTCAACACTGTAGACACCTTCTGTGTTGGCCACCACTCTGCGTTTATCCGCGTAACCCTCGAAGCTTCTCCCCTCCTTGAAGTCGGAATTGGTCTTGTTGTTCGTGAAAGGTTTGGCGGCTGCAGAAGTAATCCATGCCTGGCAACCAGGTCCAATAGCTGATGATTGCGTCCAGCTCTTACGCGTCGTCGACCAAGAATTCGCTTCTCTAACTTCCACTGGCATATTTGTTGAAAGAAATGTCCCCAAGATAGTTGAAACAACCTCTGTGACAATCCCCAATTACCTCCTGGTTCTTCAGAGACTCTGTAAAAAAAAAAAACGACATTTAAAACGAAAAAATCGGCTAAGGTATACGGAGGAGCCCCCTAGCTGGCAAAGGATCTCTATTAGTCTTCGACTTGTCACCATAGTGTCTTGAGAGAATAGCGCAATCTGATAATTCTCCCCACTGCAACCCATATATAATGATCCCCCACGCAACCTGGATGTAAACGTGGATTCTATGATCATAATAGTCGAACCATGGCTCTCAAAATACTCTATATACTACGCAACCCAGAGGTCCCCGTCAAGGTATAATTCCTTTGGTGGCCTGAACTAAGCTGGAGAGCCCGCCGACCCCCCGAACAACAAGAGGCTCTCCGATGTGTGAAGGATCGACTCTTCGACTGACCCCTCTCTCCTGGCCCGCTAAAGGTTGTTGGCCGCGGCCTTAATCCTTTCACGATACTTAGTGATCGCCTACCTCCCATAGTTACGTCATTAAAATCTCGTCCGATCCAGGTAATCTGATCACACGAATCCCTTCCTCCAACTGCCTGGCGCTTAAGTATCTCCTCACAAATGCCTTACTAGTGCTAAGATGTCCCCCTGCCCGAGGAATCCGTCTTCCCTACCAACCTCCATTCAGCTCGGGTCACTACCGCAGAGGCGTTCGACAGCGCAATCTCGCGTCCTTCGGCGAAACTTCACCCGTTTGGTTATTTCTGATGTCCCCCTATTTTTTAGTAACCTGGGTCGCCGGCAAATTCAAATCCTTGCCGGAGGCTCTCCGGGGGGATCCCCCCTACTTCTGCGTGGTCCGTTGCGCCTGCCTCCCATGCCTATTACGTTTTCCCAACCTTTGGTGATTCCCGCGAAATAAATTAAGGGCCTCAAAGGCGATAGAGGGAGCATGCAAGCGTTGCAGAGAAACTTAAATAACTTAATATCTAATCCTAAACTAACTTATGGCTATGCTTCATATAAGACAACAACAAAAAAGCTACAGCACAAATACTCACCCACTTCTTACCCCTTATGTTCTGTTTTTAATGGAGAATAATCTGGTGCGGCGCAGGAGGTCCAAACGCTGGGGCCAATTGATACAATAAATTTTAACAGCAATGATATAGCTACTTCATGACTCTATCATAGAATCTGAAAATAAAATGCATTACGCCTCCTGTATGACGGGCTGGCGCGCACGGGTTGTCTCTTTAAAATACGGTAGTAGCAAGTGTTCTCAAAGACCACAACCAACCCCTTAATACCCAACAAAAAATTAATAAAAAAAATAAAAAAAAATAAATAAAAAATAAAAAATAAATGTCACGCGGGCGTTGGGTGCTGTGTGTCCAGGAACAACAACAATAGACAACAACGCAAAATAAAGAATCAAAGAACAAAAACAAAAACAAAAGAAAATTCGGCAAAATTTCAAATAGAGGAGGTATGCTGTATGTGTGTGTGTCAGGAATAACCTTAATTTCAACAGACACCAAAAATAAGAAAAAAGAACAAAAAAAAAAAAAATTTCGAAAAAATATACACAACTAAAGTTGTGTATATTTATGGTGTGTGTGTGTGCCAGGAATCGGAACAATAGACGAACAACAAAAAATAAAAAGATCAAAGATGCAAAAAAAAAAAAAAATCAAGGAAAGGAATACACACTAAAGCTGTGTATGGCGGTGGGTTCCTGGAGAGACCAAAACGAATAACATAAACACCGAATTTCAAAAAAGGAAAAAAAAAAAAGAAAACGCCAGGACTTCGAGAAAAAAATCGAAAAAATATTACAGGCATACATGGTTTTTCGTGATGGAATAAGATTGACAGGTGTGTGTGAGCATGTGTTCGAGTGTGTTGACTGCAGAGTTCAAAAGCAAATAACTAACAAAACACACCAATTTTCAAAAAAAAAAAAAAAATCCGAAAAAAATATGTTACAGCCATACAATGTGTGTTGTATCGTGTGTGTAGAAACTGTTGTGTGTGTATGTGTGAGTGTGTATGACTGCCGAGTCAAAAACAATACAAACAAACCACCAATTTCAAAAAAAAAAAATCGAAAAAATATACACATACATGTGGTTTGCATGCCCACCAGTGTGTTGTTGAAAGCTGTGTGTTGTGTATGTGTGAGTGTGTATGGACTGCAGATCAAAAACAATACACATAACAAAACCACCAATTTCAAAAAAAAAAAATCGAAAAAAAACTATTACACATACATGGTGTTCGTTATGTGTTTAAACTGTCCGGTATAATCTCCGTCGTGTATGTGTGAGTGTGATGACTGCAGAAGTCAAAAACAACTACACAACAATCGCGAGCCATCGCTGGCGTGGTTTGCCCAGGGGCGCGGATACAGCCCTACAGCGACCACACCATGTGTCAAAAAAAAAAAAAATTGTCCGAAATCATGAATTTCTTCTATATGTCAAATTATAGTGTATTGTGTGAGTGTGTATGACTGCAGAGTACCAAAACAATAACAAACAAACACCATTTTCATGAACTGATAATCGTAATCGATGAAACCAAACTATGTTTTATAAATTTTATTTATGAAAACTGTGTGTGTTTTATGTGTGAGGCTGTGTATAGACTGCCAGAGTCAAAAACACAAACAAACAACACCGAATTTCAAAAAAAAAAATCGAAATTTACACATACATGTGGGTGTGTATGTCGTATGTCGTGGTGTTGAAACTCGTGGTAGTTATGTGTGAGTGGTGTGATGACTGAGAGTCAACGTCAAAAACAATAACAAACAAAAACCAATTTTCAAAAAAAAAAAATCGAAAACCTTGGAATTCATGTGTGTTCGTATGTGTGTGTGAACTGTGTGTGTGGGATGTTGAGTGTTGTGTATGACTGCAGAGTCAAAAAACAATAACAAACAACACAATTTCAAAAAAAAAAAAAATCGGAAAAAATATACAACTTTGGAATTTGAACTTTGCTGTGTGTGGTGAACTGTGTGGTGTATGTCTGATTATGTATGACTGCCGAGAAACAAACAATAACAAACAGAACAACCAAGTCAAAAAAAGAAATTCCAAAGAAATATTACACGACTACATGGTGTTTTCGTCCATCCATGTGTGTGTCTAAAAACTGTGTGTGTGATGGTGAGGTGTATTGACTGCAGATGCCCCAAAAACAAAAACAAAATAACAAACACCAATTCAAAAAAAAAAGATATCGAAAAAAAAAATATGACACATACAGGCTGTTCGTATGTGTGTGTTGAAACTGTGTGTGTGAAACTGTGTGAGTGTGTATGACTGCAGAGTCAAACCCAAATAAAAAACAAACACCAATTTCAAAAAAAAAAATCGAGAAAACCTGAGCCCCGATTAATAATAATAATAAAATAATCAATAATAATAATAATAATAATGAATAAAATAAAAATCATAAAAATAATGAATAAATAACACCAGCAAGCAACAAAGGAGCCAATTCCAAATCTCACTTAATTTATCCCTGCTGTAAGAAAGAATTTAAAAATCCACCTTGGAGCGAAGGAATGCGTAAGAGACAAAATAAGTAAAAGAGAAATATTAAAACAACCAGAACAACTACGAGGAAACTGTTAAAAGTCCCAAAACTCGACTATGTTTATCACTCTATAAAGCAAGGAAAAAATCCACGCTCGGCAGAGGAATCCTAAGAACACGACAAAAAAGTAAGAAAAATAATTTTAAAGAAAAACCAACCAGAAACAACTACGAGGAAAGCTGGTCTTTAAAATCAAAAACTCACTTATTTCTATTCACTCGTCTATAAGGAAGAGATTGAAAAAATTCCACCTCTTCCCGGGCTCAGGGAGGAACTCCTAAGAGATCATATTAATAATCTATAAAGAAAAAATAATAGAAAAACAACCCAAGGGAACAATACTACGGAAGGGAAAGCCTAGTTTGTAAAATATTTTCCCTCTAAATAAGCTCACGTGATATTTTTATGCACTCATATAAGAAGTAATTAAATTTAATTCCACCTTCGGCTTTAGGAGGAAAGCTAAGCCTGGAAGAGACCCGAAATAAGTAAGGAGATAAAAGTATAAAACAACCAGGAACAATCTACGATTGAAAGCTGTCTAAAATTTTTCAAAACCCTCACATAATTTATCACTCCGATAAGAAGAAGAAGAAATAACAAAATAATTCCACCTCGGCAGGATGGAAGAATCCTAAGAGACGAATTAAAGGAAGAAAAAAAAACAATCAGGTAATAAGAACTACGAGGAAAGCGTTTTTAAAATGCACGAAACCACTTATATTTAATTCGAACTCTATAAGAAGGAGATAATAATAAATGATCCACCTTCGGCAGGAGCGAAGCTTTGTCCTTTAGAGCACCCGAAAAAATTATATGAGGTGTAAAAAAGTTATTAATAATATTATAATTAAAAGACAAGGGAACATACTTTCCTGTTTTTTTTATGACTTGTTGTATAAATTTTTCCTAAACTCAATCAATTATATTATATCTAACCTAACTATAAGAGAATTGAAAAAAAATTCCACGCTTCGCTAGAGATGAGAATCGTAAGGAGCGATTATTAATAAGGAAGCCTAAGAAAAGTAAATAAAACAACAGGTAACATAATTAACTTTGGTACTAAAATTGAATATTTTGGCAACTTTAAATACTTCAAGTAAAAATCAGTATAAATACAAAATAAGAAATTAAAAAAATTCCACCTTATTTTCATCTTATGTAAAATAGATATTCAATATATGTTTAATTAAAAAATAAACGATGTATAAAACAACAGGGACATACTTTTACGAGAAGTGCTGATTTTAAAGATTCCCTAAATAACGACTCACTTATAGTTTTTTATTCACTATCTCTATAATTAGAATAAATAAAATTTCCAACTACTTCGGCTAAGAGGTAGGAAAATCCTAGATAACGAAAAATAAGTAAGAAAATTTATAACTAATATACAATAACAACTATAAGAAAGGGGGAAAAGCCGGTAAAAATAAAAAGATATCAAGTTTATGTGAATTCACAATATATAATAATAATAATAATAATTAAATAAAATAATGATAATAAAATAATAATAATAATAATAATTATAATAAATATAATTAATAATAATAATAATAATAATTAAACTTAAATAATAATAACAATAAATAATAATAACAATAAGTATTGCTTCATTATATAATTAAAGATAACAATAAATATAAAATATAATAAGAATAATAATAAAATAATACACAGATACATATTTGTCAGTCAAAATAGAACTCCTCCCAGTTTCTTTTGGAGAATTTCTGGTGCCAATATATTTCATTATTGCTTCTCTACCCGATATCGATAGTTCGGTGAGATTTATAAGGAAACCCCCAAAATATTTAAATTGAGTCTGATTTTATATAGATAGACTAGTTTTGAAAAAATTAATGATAAAGGAGATGATGTGATGTGGACTATCGTTAATAGTTTGTATTTTTATAGGTTATATATATTACTACCTTTATAATAGGTTATGTAAATATTTTTGGCATAACAAAATCCTTTACATTTTAATACATATTCTCTGATTATAATACTTATCTAATTCGAATATATAGAAAGATACCTAGGAGTGTTGAGATTTTTCTCTTAATTGGCTCAATTTAATTAGAATAGATTGTGTATAAGGTAAAATGTCATATTGGGATTAAGTTGTGCAGATATTAATATTATCACCAAGGGAGAAACGTCAGATAATACGGCAGATATTATATATAATATATGCAAAATGATAAGGGGAGATGAATGAGCGCGAATGATTATGAGGAAGCACTCATACAGCCACCACACTTCTTTTTATTGCTAGCATAAATTTGAAGGTTTGATAAGATAACCCCAAAAACTTTGTATTAAAGTATTTGAAAACCACCTTTGCCTTGACCTTAGTTGTTCATTGAGCGATAATACCTAGTCCCAAACCCCTGTGAGTATGTTAATGAGTACCAGGAGTTCCTTTAATATATGGGTGAATAAATACTATAATAGTATATATAAAAGGCTTAGGTGCCAGCCAGGCTCAAAGTAAATAACCACGTAGTAGGTATGAAGAAGCTATTGGCGATAAAATAGATTTGATGATGAATATCCGTTAGGTATGCCAACAATGTAAAAAAAATAAATATAGTATGATTTTAGTCTAACTGAAGGGTTAACTAGGTTGTGAGACTAGAATAGAGGGGGATTGGAGGGTAGTAGATATTTACTAGGTAAAGGGTGAATCTAGTAAGATATGGTCCAATACCCGGAATCCACCTGTGGCAAAATTTGCCTCAGAGTATACCTAGATCCCGAGTGCTCTCATTCACAACAAACACCGTCTCACACTGACGTACTAATTTAAGAATTCTTAAGTTAAAACAGCCCGGTATAGATATGATGCCCCTAATACAATATTATATGCTAATAAAGTATATAATATATTGTAAGCTATATATAATATGATACAATCATTAGATATATATGTAGATATATCATTTATATTTTTAATTTATAGGAAAACGAAAGAACATATTGTGCCAAATGTATATTTCATACATATTTTTAACAAAAATAATATGAATACAGTTTTGAGTACTGACGAGGAAATTGGGACAATATATAGTATACTAGGCAGCGTCTTACTTAAAATACGCATACGTTGTAGAACTTTGTAGCATTGTTATTGGATATTGCTTCTTAATAAGTTATATTAGAATAATCACAGTAAACAAATAAATGAATAAATACAAAAAGCCAATATCAACACCTAACTACATTTGGAAGACTCTACCAACTACCCCCCAATTGCTATCGAAGCTTGTTACAATAACCCGTAATCAATATGGCTCATCGACTATTATCCCCTCATCCCATACTTACAAACGGTAAAGAGACGAGAGCACTCCGCTGTATCACTAGATCGAACATAAAATCGAATAAATATACGCAGAATTGAGAAGCAACGACAGCAAGAGCAGCAGTAGTACATTATATTTATAATCGAGGATCAAGAGTAGCAAGGTCATACTTAAAATAGAGGTGCGACAGTATAGCAAGTTCAGTAGTAGTAGTATACATAGTATAGAGGAACAACAGATGCAAAGAGAGCAGTAGGAGGTTTATTCATAATATGTGTATTTCCCCATAATATTAAGGGTGAAGATCGACAATATATCCGTATTATTATATTTTATTATAGATTTAAGAATGCTGAATGACTTTTTCTTGTATTATTTGATAGGTAATGGGACAAATATAAAGGATGGCAAAATTGGGGAAATAATACGGGAATATACTATTTCACGATCTATATTTGGTACACTTCACCCTCACGGAATTTACTTATATTGGATTTGATAGTGTATGGGATGAAATTCCCGGCGAATAACCCGCAACCGCAAGAAATGACAGAAGGAGCCAAAACGGCGGACACATTACATTTTTGGTGTACAACCCAATTTTATTCTTCAAGGCACACGACGTAAGCGCGCGGTGGTGGGCCATGTTTAGGGAGGGAGATGTACTGAGACAACAAAACAAAACTGACCTTTAAGAAGGCGCAATTCGGGTAGCTAGAGCCAAAAACCCCTCCAAAACTCGACTGCACAGAGGTCAAAGGAGGGAATATAGTTATACACATAGTTTCTACGAACTCGTAGGATGACAAAACCCGCACTCGGCAAGGGAGAGTGTATAGGCAGTTTTTATCCTGTTTCAGATACGCGATACAAATTCCTCGCCCGAAACGTCTTAAAATGCATAAGGGACTATTCAATTATTACATAAACAAAATTCTTACCAATGGAAAAAACACCACGAACGTTAAAGGATTACGCGATCCGTCACTTCAGACTGTCTTTCAGTAACGACTGGCTTAGGATTCAAAAAATGTCTCCTGCCTTACCGGACGTGGAAGTGCTCCCTCCCTTCAGGATTCTTAAGTCTGGCATAGGGAGTCCCCTCCGGTGTCCTCCCGCCTAACCTTTGCTACCGCAATCCCGGCGCCCTAGACCCCTCTCAATGTAATGGTGAACAAATCCTTCCACGCGTAATATAATAATTTCATTTTTTCCCCCCAGAATTTCCGGTTTTTGAGAATGGCTTATCTTAAATAGAAATAAAAACATTCCTATCAGACAGCAAGATTATCGAACCTGGACATGGCTCTGTTGGCTGGTTTCAAACAAAAAACAGATATGGTGAATAGTCAACAACGGACATTCAACATCTATGTCACCATATCAGAGTCAACATCTATATAATAGGGAGCCTACGTTGTATATCGTGGTTAGAGAAAAAAACGTTGTTTGAGACGTTTTTCTTGGAAAGAATCAATGAATTTGCTAAATGCATAATGTATGCAAATTAAGATCATAAATACTCTTATAACATTTCCTTAACCCTCCTCATAAGCGGAAATGATAACAGCCGACTAAGTAAAAAAAATACAGACCCTTCAACTGGATCGCTGGTCTTTAACGCTGGAAAAAATTAGCAAGCTAATACCGGGTAGCTCCAAACTTCACACTGTGGTGATTAAACACGAAGAGCACTATTATTCTGAACGCAGAAGACGAGAAAGCGAGGGGAAAAAATGGGAGACAACACTGCTGCCCAAAAAAAAACATGTGACAATATTGTAGCAAAAGTTAACGTAGATAATTCCTGTACGGAGGTCCTAACATTATAGTAGTACAGCAATATGTTGACCTATCGAAAAAATTGAAAAAGTCCCTGTGGTACGACAATGTCGATCCATACAGTTATCCTGAAGTAACTCAAGTATGCGAATTTACTCTAAGTAATCTATCGAAGCAGTGGGTCTGCCCTGAAATAGATTGAGATTGTGCAAGGATCGGGGAAATCCACATTTTACAAAATAGAAAATGAGTGTTGAGGAAATTGCATCAGTAGGTTTATTCATCGAATTTCTTAGTCTAATACAGTTAATGTGTCAAATCTCCCACAATTAATAAATATTATATAAAACACAGATCTATTTCAATTATATAATTGCTACATCACTATTATATGAGAAATTATCATATTATACTAAGAGTATCTACGTCATCTATATTCAGCATCTAAAGATAAAGAAGTTCAATAAATTAATTGGATTGTGTATATGTACAAATCTAGATATTATAAGTGGAAATAAATAATTTAACAATGTATTCTCTATTCAACTATGTTATCGTGTAATTAATCCATAACACCATTACTAGACGGCATTAATATGGGAGTATAATAACTGAAAAATTATAAAGTTGCGATTAACAACATAAAATCGTATTGTAGTCTGTATAATGCTATATCATGTTCGTAAAGAACCAATAGTGGTGCATGTGATTCGTGAGAAAACAAAGACGACAAGAGTATCTCCGCTAAGTGAATGTGATCAGACTTGATGAAAATTTCTAGAATGTCATAGCTCGGCAGCAAAATATTATCAGTTACGTAAGCATAAGCTCAATCTCCATAATATGCAGTCAATATTGGAGTGAGTGAGATGAGGGTATAATGAATGTACATGAGCCTGCACCTCAATAAGAATGTGAGCAAACTATCTATACAAAGGTAAATCGGGACAGATATCACAGATATATAATAATCCAATACATTCCAATGAAAAGCACACCATATATAGATAATTAACCATTTGGCAAATCCGAATAAAATACGCCTCAAAACAATAACCTGTAAATAC
Organism: Trachelipus rathkii; assembly: GCA_015478945.1. NCBI lineage: Eukaryota > Metazoa > Arthropoda > Malacostraca > Isopoda > Trachelipodidae > Trachelipus > Trachelipus rathkii. Next base: position 10,248 of record JABUQX010077395.1, on the reverse strand, counting down.
AACTAATTAAATCGTCAATAATGCATAATCCAAACGAAACAAACGTTAAGAGATACAGCTAGAATTATCGCAGAGAGGTCAGAAGAGTACGGGGAAACGAAGCGCTGATTCAGAGAAGAATTGGTGTCCGCGTGTTGAGATCACTGAGCGACGGCCGGAAGATTATGCTGAGTTAGCTTAAGTCGACGACCGTAATGATAGGCGTCGAGGAAATTCGACAGTATTAAGAGACATAGCCGCCTAATGTAGAAAAATGAAAGTGCGGGAGGAAAAAAAAGACAGCTGAAAGAGGATAGAGGCGAGAATGGAATGAGAGGGGACAAAACAGAATAAAACAACACGCTGAAGATTTCACCGGAGACATTGCGGTCACTCGGGAGGGAGATTACCCCCTAAGAACATGGGCAAGAGAAGACGACGACCTAGACGCTTTGAAAACTCACGCGGTAAATCAGTTTAACATGACGGAGCCACATAGAACATATTCAAAGTTTGCATTACGAGAGAGTATCTCGAACCGCTCTGATCGAGAGAAATCGAGCCAGGCAGGACTCGACAGTAGATGATGGAGACATTGTAATGACCCAAGTAAACATGTGTAGTGAGACGAGATCAGGATAAGGAGATTATCAGATAATTAATTGAATTACTCGCAATTATAATACCTTTTCTTACATTTCATGATAGCTAAATAATGTAAATTTACTTAATTATATCTCTTTATCATTTCTTCTCATTATCAATGTCAATAAATATCAATATTCATATTCATTACCATAAACATAATGATACACATATTTTATACTTTCACTTTAGCCAGACAAGTAAAAACTGCTACACTGTAACCAATTTTACGGAAATTTTGATCTAGTCTCACTTATTTCCCACTTTTCTGTTGCTTAATACTTTCAGATTAGTTATATTATAACATAAAAAAAGTTATTTATGAAAAACAACTCATGGGGATTTCTCATAGATATTTTATTTTAAATTCACTTGATATTAATACCTTACTGTTATAAGTATGTAAATTATATCATTTTCATTCATCTATTAATTACTTATATATTTATTTATATAATAATAATAAACATTTATTCATTAATTTTATAATATATTGTATTGTTTGATGTTTAACAAAATAAACATTTTATATATAAATTAATCTATATAACCTGGTATATACATGTAATTAGCATCGTATGGTTTATAATTCTAATATCTTTAAAACAGGTTCCTGTTCTTGTACGTATATTCTCCGCGTTGGGGTCGTGGTTGTGTCCTTTGGCCTGTAGTGGGCTCTGCATGTTTATTCTTTGCCATGATTTACATGCATTATCAGATGGGGAGAATTGCTACCTTTGAAAGTTATAATATCTATGAAAGTAGTGATGCAATAGTTAGCGTATGATATGATACTGCCATAAGTGCATGATTTAATGGAAGTCACTCTAAAATTGGATAACATGCAACAAGGGCGGGAAAACGTCTTTAAAAGCAAAATATAAAAAATTATATAAAAAAATATAATAATATTTAGAGATTATAATATATAAATAAATAGTATAAATAATAATTTAAAATATATAAGAGAGTATATATAATATAATTTAAATTAAAATAAATAAATATATATATGATAATATAATGATAAATATAGCTATTAATTAATAAAAGATAATAATATATATATATGATATAATATACAATATATATAAATGATAGATAAAAAAAAGAAAATTTAAAAATTAATGTCTTATAAAGGTAAATAAGGAACGAGAAGAGTATAAATCTTTCATATAATTAGTAATAGGGTACACGTTGCAATGGAAAATACTGCAAACAGTGGGTACGTTAAAAATGTCGAAAAGAAAAATGAATAATATAATATATAATAATAAAAGTAAATATATATAAAATAAAGATTAATAGATATAATAATATAAATAATAATCAATATATATGACAAATAATATATATATAAAGTATTTACACTGAGTTTTTCAAAATATGAAATAGTTTGCCACTAAGCCATATAATAACAATATAAATTATTAAAGAGAGTAAATAAAAGATAATAAAAAAAGAATAAAAGCATTAATTAGTTTAATTGATCAAATATAAAATAAAATATGATTCAAAAGCCAGAAAACCAAACCCTTACCCAAAGAATGAGCATAGCTATGACTATGTATATGCACCTTTATAATAGGACTGTTAAAGTATACCGCAAGAGACTTTGTAATTTTAATAAAAAATTGTTGAGCCTTATGAATGCTAGCTATTGTCATTTGTGATTCACCTAGATTATGCAGAATGTAGATATGATTGGTCAGCCGTTATAACCGCGTCAATAGTGAGACGACATTAGGAGTAGATAATCTGACTAATGCGATCCTGGAAGGCAGTGGTGTGGGGTACACATAACGCAAGGCTTGCGCCCAAGTAAGCGAAGTCGGATGCTCTGATACTGACAGGACTGATTACATTGTCAGGGTACTCGATGTAGTTTCTTGATTTAATTAAAATAATAATAGGTATAACCCTCTGGCGGAAAGGAAAAAAAGGTGGCCCCTTGCCATGCCTTGTTGGCTTGTAGCTTGTCTGTGACTCCATATATGATGTGAATATTAGAGTTTAATTTTAAAGATTTTAGAGTAGGTTGCTTAGGTATGTTTGTATTATAATATATTTTCACAATTGGTTTGCTCTAACATGGAGACTCTATCGGATGTCAATTTATAAAGATTGTTTAGAAACCATTTATATAATATATAAAATCATATCAATAAGTTACAAGAAAATGGATCTAACTGTTGTAAAAAATTTTTTCCATTTTTCCCAGATTTTTCAAAAAATTGGTGTTGTTGTTGTTCATATGATTTAATAACTATTCATGCTTAATGTCTTATGTATAATTCAATAATATTAAGTAATAGATATATAATATTTATACTTAGCATTATATAAACGTTTATTCTATATACGAATGTATATATCATTAATTATTAGATCTTCGAGTATCTAATATAGTTATATATTAATCTGAATAATTTTTAATAATGTTAATGTAATTAAATATAAATCAATGATATGTAATATATTATATATATTATGTTATTACAATTAGGAGAAAATGTATTAGGTATATTAATATGGTATTAATATATACAAGATATTATAATTAACATTATTCTTATATATATATTAAGTTAAGTTAATGTTGAATTATATATATTAATTATGATATATTTTAATTATTATCTAATAATTTATTATTGTTTATTACAGATTTTCATTAGCTTTTAACAATCTTTAGTTTATGATTTTATTATGATTTTAATTTTATGATTTATTAAAGGAGTATATTATTATATTATATTTAATCTATGGATATTACATATTATTATGTATTATATATTATATTACAACTATGTAGAACTAGCTAATTAATCTGTTATATAAAATATATAAAATAGTTCTGATATATATGCAATTTATTATACCAAACAAGAAATATTTGAAACATAAAACTTAATAGCTCAGAACGATATCGATATAGTTATATAATACATAGTTGATTCATATAAGGAAGGTAAAGGCAGACCTAAAAATATCTGTCTCTCGAGCTTACACACTCACCAGTCGTGTTATTATGATCCTCACATGTGCAAACTACCGCTTTACATAAGTAACGTACTTACACGTAGCCCTCTGCCTTAAAATAGAAGCCACAACATCCAGTTGCACCCGAACTACGTCCAAAACACGTATAAGCATAATATCGCTAATACCCAATAGAACGAACGGAATATAAGTAAGAGATGAGGTAGTATAAAGGAAGAGGGAAATAGTAAATACATATAAAAGACCGGAAGAGCCGAAAGTAAGGTGCGAGTCCGGTAGCGAGATTATAATAGATTACACACTTATATTTACGAAGCGGATAATACTATCAGGATGTGATCAGACGAGAGTAGAGATCGTACATGGTTGGAGTATAATGACGGCTATAGTACTGGAATGTTAAAATGGTAATGACCAGGTGTAAAAGAGCCGTGAAAAGGAATAGAGCGAGGTGATGGGAATGAGTGATACGAATATAGATAGAGAGAGAGGAAAGAGAGAGAAGTTTTAGGGGAAATAGTAAGAGATAGAGAGAGAATATATGAATATGTGAATATATGATAGATACGATGAGTTATATATGATATAGAAGATATATATTATAGATAGAGAGTATATTTCATATGATAAAAGAGAAGAGATGTACTTAATCATTTCTAGTGACAGCTAGTATTAGGTCAAGCACGAAGAGATATTCGAGATGTTTTAGAGGAATAGTAAGTGAGAGGAAAGGAAAGAGCGCGGTGAAAGGGTTATAAGATAGGGCGAGAGACTGATGAAAAAGAGATGCAAACCACAGTAGCTGGGAGATATTAGACGAGACGAAATTGAAGACTGATAATAGAAATATATATGAATTATAATGTATCTATATCAATATATAATTTATATATACATATAAGAGATATAGATACTATATAAGACGAATAAGATAATGAAATAGCATATAAATAGATATAGAACATAGAGAAAGAGAGAGAGAAAGATAGATAGATAAGAGATATATATATTACTAGAGATACTACTAATGAATAGGAGAGTTTGTAATGTAAATATAAGATGAAGTATATATATAGACGATAAGATTATAGCCTAGGTTAGGGATAACTAATATATATATGATTAGAAAGAAGAATACTATCGGTATAGGTTATGATTTATATAGAGAGAGGAAGTATAAGAATATATATTATATATATGTACTATAATTTATATTATATATATAGGATAGTACCAATCTGAAGATAGGAGGTAGATGATATATAGAATGCGAATGATAGGAGAATAGAGAGAGAATAGACTTATAATGGGATAGATGTGTTATAGGATATGATAGTAATAATGGTAAGAGAGGAGAAGACGACGAATAGAAGAGAGAGGAGAAGGTGGCATGCAGTAATATAGAACGGAAAAAGGAGGTAGTGGATATACTCCTTTGAAAGGTGAGAAAAATGCTGAAAGATACGGATATAATAAGGGAAAAGAAGATAATAACACCGTACCCGATGATATAGCTGAAGATATTAGAAGGTAATACAGAAACAAGAAAATCATAAGTATAATAAAGAATCCCTTATGATAGAAAATTTCGTACCCCAGGCAGCCAATAAATATCCGTCTCAAACCGCGAAAGTGTCGCAAAGCAATCACATCCTCCCGCCTACATCGTGTATTTCCTGATCTCAAACAACGTCCACAACTACCCAAACAAACCGAACCTCGCAGCCTCTTGTCCAATATAAACCCAGAGTAATCCCAACATCTATGCACACCAACCGTCTACTAGCCCCATCACCGCAACCGCCACGCCTCCTCCTCCCTGCCGCGAGAATCTGTCAGAGTGATATCACATAAGAAGAGGTGAATATATTTTATTCTTTTAACATACACAGTCACACTGTCTACTGGGTTATAGTTAGGAATATGTTATACTTGTATATCAAATACATATATCATCCTATATCTCAGCATTCAATTGCCATACATAAGAAACTAATATGCCAATGTATCAGTACATAAAAATCTTCTAACCCTTATGTATCTACTAGGAAAATACTACAATAACTTAAAATACTATACATATCCCGCAAGAAAAACTATTATCAATCGAATATAAACATCGGAACCAAACTTTGTTGTTTTTCTTAATCATATACTGTCACCTACAGGAAGAAAGTAATAAGGGGTGACGTCTTGTTATAGAGTATTAGTAGCATGGAATAAAATAAAAACAGCACACAAATCAAGAAAAGACGAGTGTTGTTGAGCGTTTTCATATTTATAAGAAACAATCATAAAAATGTAACCATTTGCTATAATAGTGCACTCATAATTGTGCAGGAAATAAAAAAATGACATATTACTCATATTCTTTTCAAAGTGGATAACGATAAGCACCACTTCCAATTTAAAAAAATCACTAGTATCGTTACGTGAAAAAGAATATAGAGAAACATTGTGATAAAGAAAACTATTATCTGAGAAGAGAGAAAGAGAAAAAAATGGCGACACAAGCTCAAAAAATGAAAAAGTTGAATACTTGAACTAGAAATCTCAAACTGTAGAGGAATGCTATCAAAAAAATTAAGCCTTTAGGGACAATGATCAATTTCAGATCAAATATCAAATGAACCCTGGCTGCCGCGTCAACTGCTTCAGCGAGCAGCTTCGAAAATAACGAGTAGATAGAAATTGTTGCAGGCCGGGGAGATAAATTACCAAGTCTGCAAAAAGAGTCAAAGTATGAAAATTGATAAGGTCAAAAAAATGATGCTTGTCTAAAATGTGCGGAGCATCAGCCGGATACACGGTGTTAATGGTACACGAACTCCCATGCAGTAAATACTAGAAAATTAAACCAGTAGCATAATGCGCAACTATAGATAGATAAAATGAAAATATAGATATATACGATCAAGGAACAAGATATCTCAAATATTTACTACTAGTGAGTAAAGATTAGATAACATAAGAGTATTCACATCCTCAAGGTTACAAAAGTAAAAGTAAGTTTGCAGAAAATATTGTGACTTGCTACCAACTGAAAGAAGAACATATATAAATTGAACATTCAATCGATATAGATGACGATGAACCATACACCATCCGGATAGATAGTGAATGAGACAGTTGAAAGGGTCTAAGTAAGGGATTGATAAAGTTGGAGAAACGAGATTGAACACACTATATGTGCATAAAGCGAAAGCAATCGAAAGCACGCTAAATATAGACTGGCAGTCATAATAAAGACTTAACCCCGCCGGCCCAAAAAGCTAAATAATGTACCTTGATCGGGGCTTCTCATGCATGTGAGGACAGACCGGCAATACGAACTAGATTATCTGTCTGTGCGGAGTCGGTAATCGCTACAAGTGACTTCTGCTATAGGAGAAAATTCTAGTGAGGTGAGTGGCCAATAACTGTAGAATAATATACTAATTTATTGTATTAATCGAGTGAAGTAATAAATTATGAGAGTAGAATAATTAATATTAAGCTGATGAATTTAAATAAGAGATGAATGTTGAGAATAGATAAGAGATAGAAGAGATAGTAGAATTACATAAGTCAAGAAATAATAATGAAAATAAAATTAAATGTAAAATGTGTCAGAAAATAAAGTGTGAAAAAAGAGAGAGGCAGGTGGTCAATATATGAGATCATAGAATTATATATATAATTGAATGAAGTAGAGTAGAGAAATAGATAGGTGATATTTAGTCGATAGTAGATAAAGTATTTAGCACTTGAATATACTGAAGGTATAAAAATATATAATTCTAATAGGAGATGATATAGGAGTAAATATTAATGAAATAGGATGGAAAGAAAAGAAAATAAGTAGGTCTACGAAGATATCGAAATAATAAGTAAAACTCACACATTAGTGATAGTATTAGCGGTGAAAGTAGCATACTAATAGTATTCCTACATCATGAAGAAATGCAGACATAATCGCACGTCATCATCGAGTAGAGATAATACCGCTACAATGAATCGAGGCAAAATCCGTAACAAAGGAAACGACTGAATACAGACTATATTCCTACTACCTAAATAAAGTCACACTCATCCATACAATCCGAACCGCACCACTAAACAGAGAAATCAAAATATTATAAAAACTCAAAGAAATAAAGAAAGGAAATTTATTAGTAGTAAGTATAGAGAACATTATTGATGTTAAGAGAATATAGATGAGAATAGAGAAAGAGTCGGTCAATTGGAGATGAGTGATACTACTGGCGAGAGAATTTAAAGAAGTGATTCCAATTCAGATGTAGAGGATGTCACAGGAAACTTGAGACATGCTGGAGAGATGGAATGGTATATGAATAAGTTTAAAAAGGAGCTGGAAAAGGAATGCAGAGCGAGAGAGATTTGAAAGAGTTGGAAGAGTTGGAAGAGTTAGAAGTATTGGAAGGAAAATAAACTCAAAGTTATAGAATTGAAGTGTGATATATCTGAAGTTAATGAGTGAAGTTATTACTGAAATGAAGAGAGACGGAGAAAGAGGAGTACGAACTTGAGGACAGGACAGAGTATGGGAGCACTGAGGATCCGGAGAGCGGAATGAAGAAAATAAAGACGGAAGGAAAGAGTAGTCTAGTAAGTAGTAGTAACGTATTGTACGTAAGTAGTAGTCAAGTAGAGCAAGATCGGCGAGCAGTAACTGGGACATGAAAAAAGAGGGGGGGAAGTGGAAAAATATATATTAGTAGTTTAAGGGAGATATATAAGTATTTAAGTGTGTTATGATAATGTATAGGTAAGTAGCGGATATAAGATAACCACATAGACTAAGAATATAGAGTATCTTATTTATAGTATTAATAAGATTTTTTGGATATCTTAATTATGTCACATTAATATAGACACCGCAACTCGTCAACTATCTGATTACATACGCGTAGTCCAACACTCATCAACATCAAGATTTGATTTTAAGAAATATATATTATATAATTTAACCTCAATATTCTATTTCATCCAAAAAAATGAAATATAAAACTACTCTACATAAGAAACTGTATTTATATGTTATGTATTTATAATTAATTAATTTTTAATAAGTAAACCTGCAAAAAAAATATATCCGTTGACTTCCATAAAGAAAATAAATTTCATCAAGACTAATTAATGCTTATACTTTTAAAATTACTTATAGCTCTTGATTAATAAAGGTATACTAATCTGTAGCTAGTAGAGAGAGAGTGAAAGAAGATAGAGATAGAGATAGAATGAGAGTGAGAGATAGATAGATCAGACAGAAAGGAAGATATAGAGATAGAGAAGAAGATAGAAGTGATTCAGTAAGTGAGAACGTGAAAAATTAAGAGGCTCGAACAGGAACTATGAACTTTTTTGCGAGAGATTACTGAATGAAGTCTGAATAGATGAAACACCTTGGCGAGTTAAGATAGGAGAGAGTGTCAAAGAGATTGTAGAATAAGAGAGTAAATAGAAATTTCAAATTAAATTTCACGAATAATCTTTCCTTATTTTTCTCTCCAATCATTTTTCGAATTAATCTTTAAGTGCTCCCGTTTTTTTCCTATATGAATTTCATTGACTTCATGTCAGGAATGACATTTATAATCCTCAGGATGTTCCTTATTATTATTTACTCTTCAACATCTTTGTCTTTCTCAATTTATCTTTCTTCATATACTTTTATCGTCTCTTCAGAGGTTACATCGATAGGCGAAAAATGAAAGAAATGGCACGACATGTTGTGTCTATAATGTAGAAAGCACCTCGGACCTATCATTAGTCATATTCTTAAGACGAGTTCATTCATGTCGATATGCACAGTCAATTAACTAGGAATCCGGAAGCAGTTGCAGCTGGGACAAAATGTTTAATGATCTAATGTAAGAACGGTACATGGGAGAGTGCCATATCTTTAGAAGTCACAGTGAAAATCTGGGGTGATGGGTTAGAGGCTTACCTTATATGATTTGCAATTGGTATTACGCCGGCGTTAGCAGATAAATAAGATGCTGTGAAATACAATCGAGGAAGGACTTTGGTGTAGAGGGCAAGGATGGATGGGAGTGCCATTGAGTTGATGCGGAGTATTAAACGTGTGATATGGGCATAGAAAGGGGAAATAATCGTGAAAGAAATTTAGTGACGCCGAAAATGTCGGGAATGAAAAGTGTGGAGTAAAAATGGAATGACAGGAATGACCCGTGTGAAGGGTGAATGAAAGTAAATAGATGATATGTAATCAAGATAGTATAATATATATATACATATTAGAGTTATGATGAGAAAGGAGATATATATGTATATAATATTTAGACTAGGGTAACTAATAAGAGACATAAAGATATATATATAAGAAGATATATAAATATGTATATGACAATGACTGATATAATATATTTAATAAGCTTGCAAAGTCATAGAAGAAAGATATCATCGTGTATATAATATGATAATAGAAGATATTAATAGAATATAGAGATAAGATGATAAAATATAATATAATAATAAATAAGATGAGAAAAAGATAGCCCTAGAGATAGAAGAAGAGACGTAGATTATATAATTAAGTATAACTTAGACTAAAAGTATATATATAATATTATAGATATAGATGAAGAGATACACAGT
>JABUQX010077394.1:17500-22856 GCA_015478945.1 Trachelipus rathkii | reverse complement strand
AAGGGAGAGAGATAGTTTGTTTTTTTTTTTAGCTAAGGGAATACCAAGATTTAATAAAAGATAGGATAAGATGTAGGGTCTCCTGCGGCTCAGTCGGGGACGACGGCCCTCCTGTTTCCGTCGGCTCGAGCCCTTAAAAAAAAATTAAAACCCAAAATTACCCATAAAATGCATGATAAAATAAGTGAATAGTGTGGCAACTTCGCGTTTCCCTATTGGAGTTTTAGTTAACATGTGACACTGCAATAGTGTTGGCGATTTTTTCGATATCTGTCTTTTATGTAACATCCTTTATAAAGGAGTAGTGCATAATATATAATCTAAATATTATATTATTTATAAATTTATATATATATATTATATATATTATATATAATATATAATATATTATATATATATATATAATATATATAAATATATATTATATCTTATTATATATAATTAATATATATATATAATTATAATATAAAAGTTAATCCCCGTTAATTAGTCGTTAATTTTTTTCGGTTAACCTTTTAACCCCGCTTTCGTTTAATTTTGAAAGAACTAAGCCTACTAAGAGTTATTTGTGATACGTAGAGTTAAAATTTTCTCGCTACATCGTTCCCCGCATACCTTAATTACGAGTTTAGAAAATATTTTTATCAGATTTTAATTGTATTAGATTTGATTTCGATAACAGATACATATTTTTTTTCCAAATTTCCTATCTCCTCTCAATAGTCAAATAGTGTTTATTCTTACACCCCGGTTGTTTCTGTTTCGTTAATGTTTTACCCCATGTTTTCATTATGCCTGTATTCTCATGTTCTATTGGTTGCTGAAGAAAAAAAGATTAGTGATGTGCATGTCAATGAGTCATAATTCTTTCGGTCGCTCTTGAAGCTTGCTTCTTTTGTGATAGTGAAAAATATAAGAAGTATGCCTAATAAGCGTTGTCATTAATAAAATATCACATATTTGTATTGAAACTGTAGTTGATATACTCAAATTATTTTTCAGTATAATCTATTAAGTATTATTAGGTATTGTACGACCTTTGAAATATTCTTTTGGCAAGCGGCAAAAAGTATCCTGCTAGGTCAAAGTCTAAATTATTTCAGTCTGTAGGCATAATCATCCATGTATTAATATTGTTAGGCAGATAATTATTAAGTTATTAATTGATTTATTATTATTTTATTATTATTATTATTATTATTATTATTATGTAACTTATTATTATTATTATTATTATTATTATTATTAATTTTATTATATTGTTTTAAAATTTTTAATGAATAATTGTGAAAAATAAATGAAAATTAACATGACAAATCATTACTACTTCTACATATTTTGAAAACGGTTAATCGTTTACTTCCGTTAAATTCTTACTGATAAAGCTTTAATGATTAACGGTCGTTAATTTTATTTTTGTGTAACGATGTAAAGGATTACCCGGCGTTAACTTTTTCATTACTGGTGCCCACCTTGCATATATGAGTATATATTATTATATATATTAATATATACTATATATATATATATATATATATATAATATATATATTTATACTATATATATATATTATATATATATATATTATATATATATATAAATTGTGTGTGTGTGTGTGTGTGTGTGTGTGTGTGTGTGTGTGTGTGTGATATGTGTGTGTGTGTGCAGCGATCAATTGTATCAACCATATGGATTTTGGATTATCGTTTCTACTTTATTGGTAAACTGGGAATTTTTGAATAGCGGACATCTTTAAGTCTCAATCAAAAGAATTATGCTTTGTTGATTGCATAGATTCCATTTATTTTCTGGAAGGACAATTATGTATATATATGGTTGCGCTATTTCGATAAAGACAGTTCGATGAATTCAAAGAGGAAATTTTTGGCTTTGTAAAACTGAAAAGCGCTTGACCCGCAGCCAAATCAATATGCGAAAGCATTTGACGATTTTTGTCAGACCAGACGAACTGGACCCCGAGAAAATGAAGTGGCTTTGGGTTTCGATAGCTGTTTTACGATGTCTGGCAAAGAAGGAAGTCCAAGCAATATTGGGGAAAAAGTATAAAAAAGCAATGTTCTTTCATTGTTCTACACGGAAGCTTCTAGTAAATCATTTGAATTTTGAACACAATACCAGAAATGACATATACTATGGCAACTAAAGGACATTATTACGTATTTTCGCGAGTCGGTCTTGAGAGAAATTTGCTAGACATTCAAGCCTATGCCCGACCATGTTGGTCTGAACAACCCACCAGGTGCATCAGAGGTTAAAGAGCACTTTGTAGCGATGATAGCAGCATTAGAAAACCCTTTCCATGTGAAGGAAATACTGCGAAAAGAAAAAGCTTTTTCAGTTGCATTCTTGGCATGTAAGGTCTCATTCATATTGCGTATATATTTGATCGAAAGGTACCTGCGATGTTAGACAGTTGTAAATGTTCAAATCCAAAGCCTTGGATGTCGTCAAACCTCGCAGCACATTCCCAACACCATTGTGGAAATGGTGGAGCATGGAAAATGAAGAAAAATCACCGATGAAAGTGTTAAAAGAAGCTATTAGATGGCCGAGAAACTGGGACATGTCTGAATATACATGGGATTGATTGGCAGGCAGCAGCACCGAGCAGGCCAGTCCAGCGCACGAGAATCTACGGAGTTCGGGAGAAGATACTTAATAATTCTGTATCTGGATTCTATCCTTTCTTTGGAATTACGGTTTTATGAAAATACATCTGCTTATGTATTGACATATCTACATCCTTTCACATGCTACTCATAACAATCAATGAGTTAAAGGAAAGACAGATTACGTATTAGTTTTTTTAATGACTTGGAAAGGCATAGAAGAAGGAGCTAGAACTTTGGGTACAAATTTGGAAGGACAGAAACTGGTGAAATGAAGAACTTGTTAGTCTCCCCCAAGTCTTAAGGAGACAACTTTCTTTCCGGTCGACAGAAAGAGGACTTTGATGCCTACTATCGCCAGCCCATGCACCACACAGTATGGGTCTTTCAGTACTCTGCGAGGATCAAAGGACCTTGGATATGAGTTAACTATGGAAGACGACAAGGTTAAAACGGCTGGCTATGATGAGTCTGTACCAGAAAATTTGTGTTTAGACAATTATGATTATTCATTGTTCAGCAGTAGTTGATAAATTATGCTTGAAACGTAGTAAGTTTACTTTTTTAATAATTCAATTTTTGCAAGCTGCTCCTATATTGTTGAATTTCCATCATTGATATTAGTATTTGATATTCTATGTTTATATAAAATAATTTTTTTTTAAATATTTAATCATTTTAATATTTATTCATGTTTCTAGTTTTTTGTCTTCTTTCTTATATATATATATAATAAATATATATATATATATTAATATATATAAATATAATAATATATATATTATAATATATAATTTATTATATTATATATATATATATATATATATATATATATATTTATATATATTATATATATATAATAAGCTCTTATACAAATTTCAGTGACACCCTGAGCTTGAAAGCTGGAACGCGATGAATCATGAGCTAAGTAGTCTTTAAAAAAAAAATAAACAATAACATCGAATGATGAAAATTATAATAGATATAGTTAATGTTAACATGATCTATGTAACCATTATTACATCCAGTGCAATTAATTTTATATATACTATATATATATATATATACTATATATATATACTATATATATTATTATATATTATATTATTATATAAATTATATATATATATATATATTATATATATATATATATATATCTAATATATATTATATATATTAATATTATATATATATATTTATATTATTTAAACTCTTCCTTCAGCGTATGGTTGAGTAATAAAACCAGCTTGATTCCTTGTCTATTCTTTATTCGAACGGATAACGTCTATTCATTGGAAATAAACCCCAAAGTAAGGTGCCTAAAACATAAATAAAAAAAATTACAAACATGAAATAAAAACAACTCAGAAAAAAAAAAAAAAATGAAATAAAAAAAAAAAAAAAAAAAAATAAACATTGTTCGCAAATCATTGACAACAACCGCACTTAAAAAAAAAAAATAACAGCTAAAAAATAAAATAAAATGAATGACAAGTATATTCATTAAAAGTCATATAATATTTTAACATCAGGTTGTCAATGGAGTAACATTTCAAAACAAATAACTATCATTATTTTGTTATAATTTACAAGAAGCTTATAAAATTAATAATTTTGAGGAACCTAAGTTATGGTATCTAAATTAAACTCTTTCAAATCTTGTTTTGTTAACTGGGGGTTGAAAAAAAATACAAAATCATAATATCCGAACAGACTATACACAATTACACGACCACACTAAAGTGTGTTTTAAATATGAAAAAAAAATTTTTTTTATATGAAGTCGATGAATTGTTCTTTATTATTTTTATTGCAATTATAATAATTATTTTATTATTGACAGTACCCTTTTAATCACCCACAAAAAAAAATGTCTTGCATTATTGCATCAGTATTCTTGAAGTACATTTACCACTAAATATTGAAACCAGGGTTGGGAATTTTTTGGATTTTTTGAGAAAAAAAATCAATTTTTTATTTTTTTTTATTTTTTTGATTTTTTGAGAATCATACGTCAATCGAAATATAATGATGTAAACAAACTATTTCTTTAAGTTCGATTAAGTATTATTTTTAACCATAGGCCCTATATCTGAGTTCAAAATCTTAAAATAGGGCTTATAGTCTTTGACACAATGAAACAGCAACACTAAAGAGTGTTATTTGTAATAGTGATAATATATTACATCAGAAATAAAAGAAGACATTGTTTGAAACCATGATTTTTGTTTGATATTTTTTATAGGTACGAAATTTGAAACAGAGTGAGCCTTGCTATAATATTATTATTCTAATTTTTCATTTCTATTGAAATTAAATCACTTAAATATCCAAAAAATTAAAAATATATTATATAGAACGGAAAAAAAGCAAAAAAAGGCCAAAATCATGATTTTTAGGAGCAAAAAATTAAGTGAAAAAATCTGTTGAAAAAATCAATTGATTTTTCCGGGCCCTCCACGATTGAAACAATGTAAAAAAAAAAAAAAAATATGAAAAATGTATACTGGGTGCAATATTTGAAAAATGACTAAAACTTAAACCAAAAACAAAATTTGAGAAGTAATACAGAACTTAGAATTGATGGAGATTGAAAATCAAAGTACGGTGTTATTTAATTTAATAGTATAGGATGAGTTCTACTTCTATAACTATTATTACAAAATTAAGCTCTTTGGCGCAAACCCTGATATGATCTATTATATATATATTATATTATATATATA
>JABUQX010077394.1:0-12500 GCA_015478945.1 Trachelipus rathkii | reverse complement strand
GCTTGTCCCAATAGGTAAGTTGCTTTCTGAAGATATGTATGGACTTTGCAATATTTTGAGACAACATTGATGCTTCCAATACTTTACTCTTTGAAACAAAAGACAGAGAATAAACTCAAAATTTTCTAACTGCTTCCAGAGACCAAGGGCTTCGTTTCTTTCATTTGACTTCTTCTCATAAATATCACTTGAGATAAGAACTGCGAAACACTTTTGAAATTATTTTTTATTGCTAGTAAGGAATCATACTTGGATGACCAAATAATTTTTTAGTGTTTTTGTGATGCATTCGTTATTTATTGAACATCTGTTAATTCCTTGCTACCGAGCTGTACTAGAACTAAAATACACATATACTTTTTCAGTTTGTCATAAAAAATTTTGAAGAGCCATTATATCTTTTACAGAATCATTAAGAATTAAATTTAAATTATGAGCTGCACAATAAATGTATTCTGCATTTGGAACAATTTTCTATATACGAGCCTGAAGTCCTGAATATTTCCCTCGCATATTTGCTCCTCTATCATAGCCCTGACCTCAGCATTTTTCTAATTTAATGTTTTTGTTATCTAATACCTTAATTATTTGTTTTTTCAAAATTTTCGAAACTGTTTTCTGTTATGTTATAAAAACCCACAAATTTTTCTTCAAGGGAGGTGGCAACATTTCTAAGGACACGCCCGCCAGTATTTCATCTCTTCTCACACAATGACATAAAATTCGGAATTTTCAGCCGATTTTGACCTTATAAACACCAAACTGTAGCTTTTTTTTTTGCCCTCTAAAACGTTGTTTTCGGGTGTTTTCCTGTGACTGTAGTCATTCTTTCAGAATTTTCAATTTTTCAAAACCCATGTTTTTGACATTTTTCGTATCAAATTTTTGTCGAAATAACTTCAAACTTGAAATATGCATAAATAGGTCCATTAAATAGTCAAAGAGAATATTTCGATTTTTGAGTTTTGTGCTCAGCGTTGTCCAGTTTCCAAACTCACTTTTTTTGGATTTTGAAATGAAAAATTGCGATATTTTTTTTTTCCTGTTCGGGCGAAGTGGATAAAATTTTCAGAGCATATGTAGTCGGAGAGAGCACATTTCTTTAACTTAGATAATTTCTTTGTATATGCAATAGTTTTGGATTTGTTCTTGGAACAAATTTTCAAAAAAAATTTTTTTGAAAATTAAAAAAAAATTTTTTTTTGAGTATACAAAAAAATTATCTAAGTAAAAAATATGCATCTCGCCCGACTATACAAGCCCTAAAAATTTGATGTTGATCGGATGAGTAGAAAAAAAATATATCAATATTTCACTTTTCCAAAAATTCAAATGTTTGAATAAATGAAATATTGTGTTATCTTTTTTATACTTGTCCGATCAAAAATAAAAATTTTTAGGGTTTGTATAGGCGGGAGAGATATATTTTTTTTATTATATAATATATATATATATATATATATATATATATATATATATATATATTATATATATAATATATATATATATATATATATATATATATATATATATATATATAATATATAATATATATATATATATATATATATATATATATTATATATATAATATATATATATATATATATATGTTGTGTAAATTATATTGCATTTTTCATATTTTCATTTTATTATTTCGTTTGTTTGCTCTTCGCAATTATGGGCCCCTTTACCTACGTGGGCCCCCCCGCACCGCGGGGTCTGCGGGGCCGTTAGTTACGCCCCTGTATATATATATATATATATATATATATATATATATATATAATATATATATAGTATATTATCAGTACATATATATACGTATATATATACTTATATATTATATAATATATAAATATATAATATATATATTTATCTATATTTAATATATTATATATAGATAATATATATTATATAATATATATATAATATATATACTATATATATATATATATATATATATATAATATATATAAATTATAATATATATATATATATAATATTATAGTTTTACTTTTTTTGAATTTGTCATATATTTAAAGAATTTAGTTAAGGTAAATTCTTAAAAGTGCAATTACAGCAGTTGAGTGAGCTGCTCTACCCAAATAAGAGGAGGTCTAGCCTAATTCAAACAGAAAACAATTTTAAACAACATTAAATTAAATTCAAAATATCTTTAAACAAATGTTTCCAAGCAATTTTTAACTTGCGGATGTTGCCTTTTTTGAAGGCATAAGTTAGAATAAATGTAGTTGCTAGTTCCTAGTTTTGGCCTACATATAGAATGCCGTCCTTTGAGTACTCTGTTCAAAACTTAAAGTAAGGTATAAGGATTTAAAGGCTAGAGATGTGTTACAATAAAAAACAGTTAAAGAGTGAGAATATAACCGTAAAATAGTCCTGTAAATCAGAATAAAAGGGTTAGGGACCAGTTTGGAGAAACCTTAAATAAGCTCCTAAGAAAATTCTCTATCATTAAAAGGCAACAAATACTTTGGCTAACTAGAACTAATATTAAATAATATAAATTACAAGTTTAATCTAGCATAATGCTACAAAAAAGATCGGAGCTATATCATCTCACATTTTACTCCATTGACTCTTATTTTTCAAGTGCCTCGTTTTAAAGTTTCAAAGCAAACTTTCGCTGTTGCCAAACAAAATATATTTTCACAGCTAAGAAAGTCTCTAAACCATAGTGCAAATAGAGGGACAAGAAATATTCATAAATTTTTTTAAACATTTTAAAAAACCCTTTTGTTCAATGTAATATAATTAATAGCAAAATAGTAAGGTTTAATACAGGAATAAAATATTCCTAATATCCTCCCAGCAAAAAACAATTTGATGGAGGCAAATTAATGGGAAATGATTTTCAAATGTACAAACACAACTTTTAAACCCTAACATTCAATTCAGAACAACATGCAATTGCTCATACCATACCATGCTATATTATAAAGCAAATCAAACATATTTACAAAGTTTAAGCTTCATATAACAAAGCCTATACAAAATAAACCCTAAATCTAACTTAATTCTAATAGGAAACTATTATTTACAAATCATCCAGCTTTTCTTTCAGGAGTTTCCTGAACTTGACAGCAGCCTTCCTTGCAGGTCTTTTCTTAACACCTGACTGCCTACTCCTAGCAACTGGAGGAGTAGGATCAGTATTAAGAACTTCTTCAACAGAATTGTCAATATCATCCCTTTTTTTCACTCTGATTCGCCCCAGAGTGGGTTATAGACAATTCCCTAAGATACAAGTTGCAAATAGGATGATGTACAGTCTTACCATTGCTTTGTTTTATTTTTACTGACCTAATAATTTTATCATACCCAACAACCACTTCTACTACCCTTCCCAACATCCAGAAGGGTCTAGGTTTGTTAGGCAGTTTTATAAGTACAACATCGCCACACTTTATACGATTAGTCCAAGGACTCTGATACAAGTTTCTACTATGCTCTCTGAGACTCAACAAATACTCTTCATACCATAGCCTTTTGAATTCTTCAAAGGTTATAAGTTGCTGATCCAGACTTTTAAGTACAACATCCCTGTCCATCTCTTCTCCCCCATGGATCTCCAAAGTCTCTAAAGACAAAGAGCCGAATAGAGTGCATTTCAGAAAGGAATTGGTAGTAATGATATTTAAATCATTTTCAGAAGACCTATAAGTGAGAGGTCTGGAATTTATAGCGTCTTGAATAGAGGATAAAGTGGTCAGTAGTTCAAAATAAGAAAGTTTTTTAGTTTGCACAGTTTTATATAAGCATTTTTTAACAGTCCTAATAAGCCTTTCCCAAGCTGCTCCAATAAACGCAGCATAAAGAGGAATTTTAATATGCTTAATATGACACCTAGTAAGGTGATCACAAAATTCTTGGGAATAAAATACATCACTCAGGATATCTCCTGATTTTCCAAAAGCTCGAGCATTATCAGAGTACAGGTGAGAAGGAATAGTGTACCTATTGCAGAACCTTTGAAAGGCAAGTAAAAAATTTTCCGTTGACATGTCAGGAACAAGTTCCAGGTGTAAGGCCCTAATGCTCAAACAAGTAAAAAGTAAAATATACATTTTGTAATTCTCATTTTCTGTGCCCTTAACAAAAACATGACCTGTGAAATCAACTCCCACATGATGGAAAGGTTTGATCAAAATTAGTTGATTTTTTGGCAAGTTGGTAAGTTTGGGATAATTGTAGCAGAGAGCATTATATTTCTTACATAAGAAACATGAAGACAAGGTATTTTTAACAGCTTGTCTGGCTTGAGGGATCCAGAACCCTTTATTTCTAACATAGTTTAAAGTAGTTTGTAACCCAAGATGCTGAACTTGGGAATGAGCATTCAAAATAATCAATCGGGTGAAGTGGTGTACTTTGCCCAGTAAAAAATGGGATTACAAATATCAAAATTAAAATGAAGAGACTTAGAAATCCTCCCATGGGAGCGGAGAATTTCATCATCGTCCAAAAATAGATCTAGGTTTTTAACAAGAGAGGGAATAGGCTGAGAATCATCATTAGTTTTGAGAAAACTAATTTCTTTTCCAAAACATGCAAGTTGCATACGCCTAATCCAGTAAAGTACAGCACATTTGGCGGGATCAGCCTCCACCACTTTAATATACCTAAATTTAAACAGATAAGTAGTTATCTTAATCAACTTATCAAACTGTGAAAACCTTTCAATGTCTAAGACATCATCAACAGCATTAGTCACAGTACAATGTACAAAGGACTTAAGTTTACACTCAAGGGGAATGCTCAACAGCTCATGTGTAGGCCAATTTTCAAAATCATTAGACAAGAATGGAGGTCCATTCACCCAGAATTTTTTAATTTCAATAAATTTTTTAAATGATACACCTTTGATCAATAAATCAGCAGGATTGCTGTTGGTATCAGTATAACTGAAATATATTGGCAACTTAAATTCAGAAAGTATTTCATTTTTTGCAAGTTCAATGTCTTTAAGCCTATTTTTAACCAATTTTTATTTACACTTAGGGTTATTTGTTAACAGCCAGGAAAGCACTACCTGGGAATCTACAACTAAATTTAAAAATTTAAAATTAATATCTTCAAAGGAAGACAAAATGCTGGGCAAACACTTAAATGCAAGCACAACAGCCATAAGTTCAAGGCATGAGATGCTTAACTCCTTCAAAGGAGCCATTTTAGCCTTAGAAAATACCAATTCAGAAATGTTATCACAACAAGCATACACAATAAATCCATAAGAAGTTTTTGAGTTATCACAAAATAAATGCAAACCATAAATCTTGTCCTTATCAAGGACCATTCTCCTAAAAGATAATTCAGAAGCCTTATTAAGCGAAAAAGCAACCCTTTTCCACTCAGTTATAATTTTAGGATCTAAGACAGTATCCCAATCTACTTTAGGGCTCAAACCCCATATGTCCCTCATCAATATCTTACCACTAACTGTTAAAGGCAAGATTAATCCCAAAGGATCAAAAACAGAGGAAATGGCTGACAAGATTTGCCTTTTAGTATTAGCCTCTATATTAAGATCAACTTTCGCAACACTTAGGCTATCGTTTTCCAAATGATATCGATAACCTAAAACTTTCTCTTCTGGGCAACCATGCGCAGCAAATCTGCCATCCGCTTCAAATATAGAATTTAACTTTGGCAAGTTAGAATTCCAACTTCTAAGTTTAAAGGAAGCTTCATCCATTCTCACACATGCTTCTTTATAAATGTACTCTAATTCTAAAGGATTATTGCTACTATAAAGGAAATTATCTACATAAAAGTTGCTTGCTAGCAGTCTAGAGCATAAATCATCTGGAAATTTAGAGGCATGGTGTTTCATGACAAAATGGAGAATAAAAGGACTGCTAACAAAACCAAACACCAAGGTGGTGTAGCGGTAGGTGACAATTTTGCCATTTTCTACCCAGAAAAAACAAAATCTATTCCTATCCTCTTCAGTAAGTAATTTAATAGCAATAAAGGCCTGCTTTATATCAGCAAGAATGACATATTTATTACATCTAAATTTCAGTATTAATTTTAGGAGTGAGGACATTAGGTCAATGCCTGGGTAGGCAGCTTCATTCAAAGAAGGCAATTTAAGGTTGGTTTTTAAAGAACAATTGAAAACTGGGCGTATTTTGGTAGTAACCTGAGCCTCAGTCTTTAGGACAGGCCGATGGGGAATGAAAATAAATTTTGCATATTCTGAAGGGTTTATATCCACCTTCTCAATAATAACTTTTCCATAATCATCAAACAAATTTTTATAATGCAAGTTAGAGACAACTCGGTCAAGGACTTTACGGGCAACCACATGATTAGAAGGAACCAGGTCAATGGTTTCCTTCCAGAGAAGTTTCACATAGTAGTGACTATCTTTAAAAACTATGTTTTTGTTAAATTCAGAAACTTGCAAAATATCGGCTTTAGCCATATCTTCATTAACATCTAAAATACCGAGGCTTTCAAGAGTAAATATATTGTCAAGACCATGCTCTACTACACTGTCCTCAAAAATACTTGTCAATGGATTAAAGTATGAGGCGGAAGGACTTAAAACCTGATTAACAAGAGAGGAATGGGCAAGATTTTCGAGAGACGAAGGGCCTCCAATTCTATTAGAAGGCACATTCAGTTTATCAATTTGGTCAGGGTATAGAAAATTTTTAATATCACCAAATGGTACAATATGCTGTCCCATCTTAAAACAAGCTCCATTCATAATCTTTCAAATGAAAAAGGTGGCAAATATTGTAACAAATCTATACCAATTAAAGCATGCAATTCTACAAAATCCTCACAACCATGCCCATCACTCAAAGAACTTACACTGTACCCAAGTTTATTTATATTCTCTAAAGCCATTTTTAAACCAGATATTTCAAACTTAATATCAAAGGACTCATCAATGAGCAAAGCAAATGGAAACTGGCTTCTACCAATCAAATCAATGACAAAAGAGCTAAAAAAGAAAGTTTTTTTCTTTTGATGAAATAAAACTATGATGTCATAACTAATACTATATAAAGTTTTCAAGTCTAATAGTTGCCCTGCAATCTTAGAACTAACATAACTTCGTTCCGACCCAGAGTCTAAAAGAGCTAACAAACGGCATTGTTTACCCCCATGGGGGCAAAGTGATTTCTATAAATTGGAGGAGATAGTTTTGTTCACCCTTATTAAAATTAATGCAAAAGATGGCATAGTTTGACTGCCTAGAATTATTAGGAATTTTTGTTTGGGGGGGCCCCCCCTTTTGACATAAAGCAGAAAAATAGGAGTAAAAAGTTTTACAATACATGCAGCGTAATCTAAAAAGCCCCATTGATTACCCGCGACATTCTTCGTTGTAGCATGGCTTGGCACTCGAGGCAAAACTTACAAATAGCAGGCTGGTCAAACAGCGTTCTAGCCGAATTCGATGTCTGGTAAACGGACGTTTATTATGCTATGACCTGCCATGCTGCAAAATTTACACGGAAAGCTGAATTAGCTGCTTTGCTTCTAAAAGGAACATTAGATTTGGCAGACTGAGTAGTCTTAAAATTTTCAAGGGTACCTTTAGAACCATTGGGGTGGAGTTCTTTTCATTATTACCATGGCCTTGTTTGACCACCTTAGCATGCTTATAATTGATAAATTTATTATATTTAGAACTATCAAGATTATTAGAATTTTTATTAGGATAATTATTCTTGTGTCTGCCAAATTTATTATTCCTAAAGTTATTACTTTCATGCTTGGCTTGTGACCTCTGCATCAGCTCCAAGCGTTTCATTAAGGTAGACGAATTCTCAAACACGTCATTTATACTAGGGTAATTTGTTAGAGTTTTATCGATTAATAAATTGACAAACCTTGGAGGTAATTTATTAACTACGAGCGAACTAATCATTTTAAAACCTGCAGTATCAGGAGCAAGGAAATCTAATCCGTATAACTTAAGATCATATAAGCTAAAGCCTTAACCTCATTAATGAAAGATTTTACCTCCGCTAAACTATCTTCAGGAGGAGGAGAAATGTCTAATAGCCTAAAAATTATTTTCTCTACTATAAAGTCTCTATCCAGAAATTCCTTCTTTAAAATGTCTAAAGCAATGGCGTAATTAGAGCCTTCCGGACTCAAATGTTTAATCATTTCATAGGCCACATCTCCCAGATTGCTAATCAAATGTATAAGTTTCTCCTCATTCGTGTAAACAAGGTTGCCGTCAATTACAGCTTTAAACTTAGACAAAAAACGGGAGAATGCTAACTTATCTGCTTCATCACCCTCAAACTTCCCTATCTGAATTGGAGGCTCTTTTGCACTCCTAAAAAGGTTTAAACTAGACACAGTTCTATCAGATACATTAGAATTAGGGCCTGCAGTAGAGTTTGAAAAGGGGGGTTCAGAGTCTTCACTGGCAATAGAAGGAGTATTAGGCTTTGTCAAGTTGTCAGATAAAGTGGCAATTTGTTCCTCTAAATCTAATTTATAATCAAACATACTGTTACGCTCACTTACATAAAATTCATTAAGACTTTTAAATTTAAGTATATTTGACAAAATACTTTTATCTGTCTTCTCCAAAGACTTTAAATAACCTTTTAATTCAGATAATTTATCTTTAATAAAAGAGGGACTACAGCTAGTTTTTAATCTGGCTATAATTGCCTCCATCCTTCTTTTTAAATCGTCTCGTTCTACAATGTGAAGATTATTAAGTAACTGGCATTCTTCCATTTCAGCCATAGTGATAATATAAAACAATGACTAAGTGAATTTAATATTTCTCAAAAAACAACTACGTTATAATTTTACTCAAAGTTTAGGCAACGTATCCAAGTATCAAGGAAATTCAATAAGCAATAGGTGAGTAACAAATTCAAATAGCATAAGCTAATAAGAATAATTAAGATAGACGTCCTCCTTTTAAAAATCTTGGAAAGTTAATAGAATTTACTCTAAAATAAATTCTGAAATGTGCAATTACAGCAGTTGAGTGAACTGCTCTATCCAAATATTAGAACGTCTAGCCTAATTATTATAAATTTCAACAAAAAACAATTTTAACTCACCATTAAATTAAATTCAAAATATCTTTAAACACAATGTTTCCAAGATTTTTAACTTGGATGTTGCCTTTTTTTTGAAGGCTTAAGTTAGAATAAATGTAGTTGCTAGTTCCTAGTTTTGACCTACATATAGAATGCCGTCCTTTGAGAACTCTGTTGAAAACTTAAGGTAAGGTATAAGGATTTAAAGGCTAAAGATGTGTTAGAATAAACCAGAAAAGATAGAATGTGTACAAAAAAGTAAACTCAACTATCGTTTAATTTAAAAGATTGCATTTTCATACCGGTTTGGCTGACAATAAATATTTTCTCCCATGTCACCAAACCGATAATTTACACCAAAATAAATACTAAAGGAGACCTTTCTTCTTCCCATCGAACATCGTCTCCAAATTTGTGCTCACCTACCACCTTATTATGGAAGAGTTATTATTTAAAAGCTAAAATGACTCTTAAACAATCCTATTAATAGTTTTTCATCTTTTTCATCATTGAATGCCGAGAGCCGCCTGTCACAAGCATATATGAAGTGCATTAACAACTAAGCAGCTGATCCTCTGGAGAGTCTGGGAGCATTGGGGAAGGTCGGTCGAAGAAACAAAACGGAAAGGATCAAGGTAAGAAAATGCAATCTGTATTTTTATTTTCATTAATTGGTCCTAAACTTGATATCGTTTAACTTAAATTTCATTAACACCTATTGGTGACTTATATTGTGCATAGTTTAGTTTACTGTAATTAATCTCTTACATTTTTGGTAAAGAGGCTGTGATCCGAATTGATCTTAAATTGATTTGCCAATTATTATTAGTTTGTAAATTAATTTTTTTATATGAAATAACGCAAACTAATGGTTTATAATTTTTTATGTGGAAATCTGGTTTGTAAGTTAATTTTCTTTATATATTTTCAGTTGGCATGAGAAATGGCAGGAGGATTCAAGTTATGCAAATTTATTGTAAACTTTGTTAATATACTATAATGTTTTAACTCCTGGATTTATTATTTACCTCATGTCCTAACTATTTATCATTTTCGGGTTGCAGTATATAGTGCTTCACTGTATACGAAACTAAAAGTTCTTTAACCATGGGTATTTATTATTTTGTTGCAAGATCTTTATTTTGTAAATGGCATCCTCAGCGGGATCTCAAGTTTAGCCGTATATAATCACCTGCCTGCCATTTCTCCCTGGGTCTCTGGAGGAGTAAGTTAATCTATATTATTTTTGATATATGATGCACATTTAATTTTAGTGCCTACATTTTAGTATGGTATCTATTTATATTATTTTTGATATGTGATGCACATTTAATTTTAGTGCCTACATTTTAGTGCGGTATCTATATATATTATTTATGCTAAAATCTTTCATTTAAATTCCGTCTGAAAATTTAAAAAGTAGTAATGTTTAATTTTTTCATTTGTTTAGCAAATGTTTTTCTAGTTATTTACTTTGGTCTTTATTTATAAAAGATATTGAAGGGATGTTAGTTTAAATTTTGAAAGGATTTACGAATAAATGATTATTATGGAAACTATTTTTTCTGATATTGATTTGATAAAATTTTAGTTGGTATAGCTAACAAGTTTAGTGATATTGTAAATCCTAAAATTAAAGTAATTTTGTTTACTAAATTATGATTTTGAAATATTTTAGCATCCCTTATATTAAATATTAATAGCTAATAATTATACTACTTTTGAAAATCGGAAAGGTTTAGGTTCAGCTCATGAAATATGAAAAGAGCAAAGTGATCAGGTGATATTTTTTTCTGATAAAACTCGGCAAATATATTGTTATAGATGAAATTGTAAATTTAAAATTTAATAGTTTTCAAACTTAGTTATATTAGCGTGCTTCTAAGCATCGATGAGATTTTAAAAATTGTTTACTAAGAATTCACATAATATTGTAATTAAATAATTTATGAAAAATTTATGAAATTTATGAATAAAAATAAGTTTTAGTAAAAGGTTTATATATTGTAAGTAACTGATTGATAAAACTAAATACGAAGTAGGAAAGTCATTAGCTAATATTTTTCCTTAAGTAATTGATTGTTACTATTTTTTTTTTATTTGAATTAGCAAAGTCATTAGCTAATATTTTTTCTATTTATATATGCAAGTAACTGACACTAGTTAAAGAAAAGTCAGAAAAAATGTTAAGAATAAACAATCAGTTATGCAAGGATAAATTAGTGCAATTCTATTGTATATTTTGTATGTTTTATGTAATATGAAAAATCGATGCAGTGATTTGAAATTTTATAATTTTGGTGTAAAATTTTATAAGTTGTTCTATTACAATCCCCAAACAGTATTAATGTATTAATTGTTATTTAACTTGTTTCCAAGTTAAATAATTTTGCTTAAAATTTGTATATACATAACAAATTTATTGGTGGGGGCAATGTACAAAAAAGTAAGCTCAACTATCATTTAATTTAAAAGATTGCATTTTCTGTCGGTTTGGCTGACATTAAATATTTTTTCCCATGTCACCAAACCGATAATTTACACCAAAATAAATACTAAAGGAGACCTTTCTTCTTCCCATCGAACATCGTCTCCAAATTTGTGCTCACCTAGCACTTATTATGGAAGAGTTATTATTTAAAAACTAAAATGACTCTTAAACAATCCTATTAATAATTGTTTTTCATCTTTTCATCATTGAATGCCGAGAGCCGCCTGTCACAAGCATATATGAAGTGCATTAACAACTAAGCAGCTGATCCTCTGGAGAGTCTGGGAGCATTGGGGAAGGTCGGTCGAAGAAACAAAACGGAAAGAATCAAGGTAAGAAAATGCAATCTGAATTTTTATTTCCATTAATTGGTCCTAAACTTGAGATCGTTTAACTTAAATTTCATTAACACCTATTGGTGACTTATATTGTGCATAGTTTAGTTTACTGTAATTAATCTCTTACATTTTTGGTAAAGAGGCTGTGATCCGAATTGATCTTAAATTGATTTGCCAATTATTATTAGTTTGTAAATTAATTTTTTTATATGAAATAACGCAAACTAATGGTTTATAATTTTTTATGTGGAAATCTGGTTTGTAAGTTAATTTTCTTTATATATTTTCAGTTGGCATGAGAAATGGCAGGAGGATTCAAGTTATGCAAATTTATTGTAAACTTTGTTAATATACTATAATGTTTTAACTCCTGGATTTATTATTTACCTCATGTCCTAACTATTTATCATTTTCGGGTTGCAGTATATAGTGCTTCACTGTATACGAAACTAAAAGTTCTTTAACCATGGGTATTTATTATTTTGTTGCAAGATCTTTATTTTGTAAAGAATATACCTAACAACTAGTCCTGCTAAATCAGAATATAAAGGGTTAGGACCAGCTTGGAAAAGAAACCTTAACATAAGCTTTCTAAGAACCAGTGGCAAAG
>JABUQX010077393.1:55000-56288 GCA_015478945.1 Trachelipus rathkii | reverse complement strand
CCGGAAATTCAAAATATTAGGGAGTCAAAATTTTAATATTGAATTCTAATTGGCATTGAAAGTTTTGAAAAAAGAAATTTGTTGAATTTTTCTGTTATTTTTACTTTTCATTTATTATATAATTTGAAAGGTTTTATTAAAATAATTTCGACTGAATATTGTGGATGATCACAGTTAATTAAATTTTACTTTATGCGGCAAATTTCTTCATCAAAAGTTGTCCAAGTTGAATAGGTTGTATGCTCTGTAAGCTAAAATTTTTACGATAGATTCTTTGTAATCATCCACAATATTCAGTTGAAAACTTGATTAATAAAACCCTTTCAAAATTATATAATAAAGAAAGTTTCTTATGTATTTTGCTGAGCTCAACTCAAAAATCATATCGATGCAATTTGGAAAAATTGAAGAAAAAAAAATGTTATTTTCCCGTAAACGAAGACAAAACGGTTATCTATACAACATATAATCTAAATTTAATATATGTTATCTTGCCAAAATATATATGTTGAAAATTCATATTGATAGGCCAAAAAATGAAAAAAATATAGTGGTTTTTCATTTATTGAAATGGTAAAAAAATTTTTTTATTTTTTTGGCTTTTGATAAAGGGCAAAAACTCGGCGATAGACAAAAACCAATATGATTTTTGAATTCAGCGCAACAAAATACATAAGAAACAAGTCTTATATACAAGTCACCAAAAATTTGTTCAGTAGTGTTATTAATTGAATTATTTATTATTATTATTATTATTATTATTATTTTATATTATTTATTAATATTACACTATTATACTGGAGAACAAAATTTTTTTATTGGACCTGTATAATATTATTTATTATTATTATTATTATTATTATTGATTATTATTATTATTATGATTATTATTATTATTATATTAATTTTATGATTTTAAATATTATTTTTATATTATATTATTATTTATTATTATTATATATGTGGTGTTTATATTACTTACTATAGTATTAGTATACTTTTATCGTCGCAATTCACGAATATTTTCTTCTAATTTTCATCTTAATTTTTGTAATGTATTCTAGAAAGATATTTAACGAAGTATGATCGGCAATTTTATATTAGTAGTTCCTGATTGTTTCGTCCTTAAACTTCCGACATCTTCAGAGTTTTGCTTCTAAGAAATGAATCAATTAATTATTTTACACAATATTAAAGATTATAAATTATTAAATTTTGGTAGCATTTCATACTATCTAAGGGACATTTTGTTAAATTTTATGTTAATGTCTGGTCTATGATGTCTTAT
>JABUQX010077393.1:47500-50000 GCA_015478945.1 Trachelipus rathkii | reverse complement strand
ATAATAATAATAATAATAATAATAATAATAATAATAATAATAATAATAATAATAATAATAATAATAATAATAATAATAATAATAATAATAATAATAATATTAATAATATATAATAATATTTAATAATAATAAATAAAAAAATGACAATAATAATATTACGAATAACATAAACATAATAATTTAAAACCAATCAATACTTAATAACCTTAATAATTACTTTTGATTTTCATTTAATTTTCAAAAGACCCACCCCTGCGTCCCGTAATATCTATGTGTGGTACTGTCACTCATGACATTGCTCAATACCTCAATACCATAATACGTCCTTACTTAGATAACACGTTTATTGTCAAATCTAATAATGAAACCCTATGTAAACTATCTCACTTAAAACTTAGCAACTCAGAAACGCTTGCTTCTCTGGATGTTGAATCATTATTTACGAATGTCCCCGTTGTAGAAACCATAGATATTTTAATTAAACATGTTTACCATTCTAATAATCCACCTCCTCATGACCCAGAAACTCTTAGTCCAAGAATACTCTAGAAAACTATTTCTCGGCGCAAAGGTTTCCGATGCTAGTCCTTGAGTTATACACTCAGGTAGGGTTTTACCCTTTCAGTGAAACTAGCATCTTCTTCCATTTGTCCTCAAAATTTGTTCTCTCAGAGCTCTCCAGAAGATAGTGTTTCTAAGCGCAATAAAATTCCAATGCTGGTCCAGGAGTTTTACAAGCAAAAAAGTAAAGGAAACCGGGTTGCTACCCTGTCTCTAAACTAGCAAAGAAGTCTTTTATAATTAAAACACGTTTCCATTCCGAATAATCCCCCTCCTCAAGACCATCCGAAAATCAATATGGAACCTACTATTAATATGCTGCACTTAAACCCCTTTCAAATTTCAAAATAACTTCTACCTGCAAAAGGATGGTGTTGCCATGGGTTCACCTACATTAGCTGACTTTTACATGTCGGAGCTAGAAAATAGAATTTGAAGGAAAATAACACATTCAACACAGTTATCTAAGAGATAGGTTGATGACACCCTATATATTTAGAAACCGTACTGACATTCTTCGAAGAATGTCATCTGGAGTCGAAATTTAAAGAATCATTCGAACCTGATCATTGTAATCACCCTTAAATTTAGCAGAAAAAAATAATAAACAAAACATCATCAAATTTATAAAACAGGACAAACGAATAAAATCTTGAAAAGCATTAACTTTTATTATTAAACTTCAAATGCACAAAAGACTTCCATTAAAGAGAAAAATGTCTAAGTTGGCATTATTAATTACCCACATTAAATCTTCAAAAAACTTAAAACTCAAGGTTAAACTTAAACCAGTAAACTTTTCTCCTTCATACTAAGGATATTCCCTTTTGTTAATAATCATCATGTCGCTGTACCAATTCGCACTGTCCCGAGTCTGACTGTACGTCGACGTATATTGGTTACACGACTAATATATTAAGAGACGATAGGGCTACCAGAATCCGCTTTAAACCCAGTAAAATATAATGAAATTACATTCACTGAGCATAACAGGCAATTGTACCCTGATATACTCAAAGTCATTTTAAATTTACACTCCTCATGCCT
The DNA here is from genome assembly GCA_015478945.1 of Trachelipus rathkii. Lineage (NCBI taxonomy): Eukaryota > Metazoa > Arthropoda > Malacostraca > Isopoda > Trachelipodidae > Trachelipus > Trachelipus rathkii. The sequence continues at coordinate 48,392 of JABUQX010077393.1, read as the reverse complement.
AAGCGCGTAAACTAAATATAGCTGAAGCTTATTACATAAGACATCACAACCAGACATTAACATAAAATTTACAAAATTGTCCCTTAGATAGTATAGAAATGCTACAAAATTTATAATATTATATAATCTTTAATATTGTGTAAATAATAATGATTCATTTTAGAAAGCAAACTCGAAGATGTCGGAAGTTTAAGACGAAACCAATCAGGAACTAATAAATATTAAATATGCTCATACTTCTGTTTGTAAATTATTATCGTAAGCAATAGTTTTCGAAAATTAAATGAAAATAGAAGAAAATATTCGTGAATTGGAAAGCTAAAATAAAACTAATAGTAGTAGTAGTAATAATATTATAATAAATAATATAATATTAATTAATAATAATAATATAATAATAATATAATAATAATAATAAAATAATAATTAATAGATAATATAATAATAATAATATATAATAATAATCAATAATCAATAATAATAATAATAATAATAATAATACAGGTCAATAAAAATTTTGTTCCCCGGTATAATAGTAGTAATATTAATAATAATAATAATAAATAATAATAATAATTATAATAATAATAATAATATAAAAATAATATAACATTACTGACAAATTTTGTGACTTGTATATAAGACTTGTTTCTTATGTAATTTTGTGCGCTGAATTCAAAAAATCATATTGGCGTTTATCTATAAGACCGAGTTTTGCCTCCATTTAATCAAAAGCAAAAATAAAAAAATTTTTTTACCATTTCAAAAATGAAAAACCGCTATATCTTTTTCATTTTTGGCCTATCAATATGAAATTTTCACACCATATATATTTTGGCAAGATGAACATATATTATTTAGATTATATGTTTGTATAGATAACCGTTTTGTC
>JABUQX010077393.1:0-35000 GCA_015478945.1 Trachelipus rathkii | reverse complement strand
ATATTTATATATATATTATTATATATTTATTATTATTATATATATATATATATATATAATATATATATATTATTATATATATATATTTGTATAGTTTATATAGATTAAATATATATATATATATTATATATATTAATATATATATTATATATATATATATATATATATATATATATATACTTATATTATATATGTGGAGCTTTACATTCATTCAGTAATTTTAAATTAAAAATTATTTCTAATTGCTTTGTCATTCAGTAAAGTTGTAAAACCTTCATTAATGTTAAGTCTATACGACATAATTTCCTTCCTGTATAACTAACTTCTTTTCCTTTTAAACAGGCCCCAAATCAGGGTCATCAAGTTCAGGACGTAGGATAATTTCAGAATCACAATCAAGTTCATTTATAGAAGTATAGAAAAATTGCTACAAAAATATTTAGAATTATTATTTTATTATTATTATATTATTATTATATTTTATTATTATTATTATTATTATTATTATTATTTTATTATTATTATTATTATTTATTATTTTATTATTTTTTATTATTATTGATTATTATTATTTCTATTATTATTATTATTTATTAATATGATATTTTTATATAATATATATTATAATATATATATATATATAATATAATATATATATTCATTTTTTTATATATATTATTATATTATATTATATTATTATATTTATATTATTATTATTATTTATATTATTAATATTATTATTTTTATAATAATATAATATATATATATATATATATATATATATATATATATATATATATATATATATAGTGCCACCTTATAAAAAAACCATCCACCTTTTGCCCCTTAAAAAAAAACCACCCATTTTCTCGGCTTATACAAGGTCTAGAACCAAAAAATTTTTCCCCCTTCTAAATACATCGATTATGATTGAAAAAATGTATCATCATCATTCTGGGTTGATTTGTCTTCCCAGGAAATTTTTTTTCGGATTTTCAAAAATTTTTGATAAATTTGGACAATTTTCTGCGATTTTTCAGCTTTGCAAACAGCAAAAAAATTAAAAAATGGTCTTAAAAATGCAAATTTTTTTTAATTAAATATGTTAAACCCATCCTTTATCTCATCCCATGACAAATACCATAAATTTTTAGTCAACCACTAACACACAGGTACCCCTGAAAGTGGAAACTAAAAAAAAACCCATAGGCCTTTAAAAAAAACCCAACTTCCAATTGAACTCAAAACAAGTAGGCATATGCTTAATGACACTATGCATAATGTATAAGTGCTATTTTTTAAGTTTTGCCATTTGGGGGGGCCAGAGACCCCCAAAAAATTTTGCCCTTTAAAAAAAACCCACATGCTTCTAAAAAAAACCCACCTTCCAAAATTCTTTTCTATATGTATATTTTAATTTTTTATTTGATTTTGACAGATTTATATGATTTGTAATTAAATATATATATATAAATTTTTTATAAATATAACTATATATAAATTTTTTATTTTTTATATATATAAATTTTTTATAACGAACTAAAGGGATGCACTTGGGCAGATTTAAAAACATCCAAAATCCATTCCTTATCCATGACTTTTATGATCTTTTACAAGAACAGTTAGAAAAATTTAAGTTATTTGATCATCCAGAATGCATCTGGAATTTAGATGAATCTAGATTCCCACTAGATCCCAATAATACAGAAACTATTTCTCTACATGGCCAGAAAGTGGTGAAAGTTATTGCAGGGACAGGGTGGGAAAACATAACCGTTTTGGCAGCCTGTAATGCTGCTGGCGAAGCTTTTCCACCACTAATTGTATACACATCAAAGGCATTGAGACTAGATTTGATTCCTCCAGAGTGGGGCGGTGATGAAGGTATCGCTGTGAGAAACACCTTTTATGGTTTAAGTAGAAATGGCTGGATGAACACTGATATTTTTGAAGATTGGCTTTGCATGTTTGCAGAAAAAACAAAACAGACCCGACCTTTACTGCTTATACCGGATGGTCACATATCGCATCTAAGTTCAAACACTCGCAGAAAAGCCATTTCAGAAAATATAACAATATTGAAACTACCATCTCATACAACATCAAAGCTCCAGCCACTTGATATTGCCTTTTTTGGCCCATTAAAAAAATATTGGGCAGAACAGATGAATAATTGGATATGCTCTAGTGGAATCCCCATCAAGGCCATGACCAAAAAACAATTTGTTAACAATCTGGTATAAAGGTTTATCAAAAACCAATATGGAAAGTGGATTTAGAACTGTAGGAATCTATCCATTTGACCGCAAGAAATACAAGGAATCAAATTTTGATCCATCTCTGTTAAAAAAATATAACAAATGGATCGAGAGGGCAAACCTACTCCTCTGTCAGTGTCAGAAGAACCTGCCCCCCAAGAACCTCAAATTAATGTTGAGGAGTCACCACCACAACCACCTCCACCACTGGATAAGGATGGTAAGCCATGTTGTGGCAGATGGATTTGGATTGAAGAGGGAGCTGACAAGGGGCAATCACTTCTGTCTACCACTTCCTCAAATTCAGACATGCTATCACAGAGCAACAGCTTTTTGGATGTTGTGTCTAAGAGGTTTGGCAAAAGCCCATCAACATCAGGTGCAGCAAAACATCGGAAACGTGTAAACATGAAGGCCACAATTATTTCTCAGGAAGATATTGATAAGTCTCAACAGAGTGCTGGCAAGATGGCAACATCCACACCAAAAGGCTCTACAAAAGTGCAAAAGCCACATGCTCGCAAATGAAAGATTAGTAGTAGTACAGAAGATGAGATTGAAGATGAAGAATCGGATGAACCAGAGGAAGATGATGATTATGATTCTACAGATAATGAGAATTTGGAACCTGAAATGGAAATTCAAAAAACTGTATCAAAAATACATACTTCATTAAATGACAAAAATTGGAAAGAAGAAATAGGAGATAAATTATTTGCTGTACATTATGACAAACCCAGAAAATTTTATGTTGGACGACTCAATTAAGTATTCTCTAATGACAGTGATGAAGATATTAATAAAGTATCAATGAAGTTCCTTGACTACAGAGGGGGAGGACTCTTTGTAGCAAAAAGCAATGCCGAGCTAGAAACTGTCCCAGCTTCAAATATATTTATGGGGCCCATTCCCAGCACAGTAGCAGCAGGAAAAGGAGTGAAAGTGCAGCAGGACATATATAACCACATCAATTTAATGTGGGAACAGTTCTGCAAGTACTACAATCGTTAAAAAAAAAAAAGGCTGCAAGGTGTATATATATATTTATATTATATATTATATATATATTTAAATAGATATATATATTTAATAATATAATTATATTATATATATATTATATATATATATATATATATATATATATATATTATATATAATATATATATATTATAGTTATAATACTACTTAAACGCAGATATTTAAATTTATAGAAGATTTTTTTTTCCCTTGGTGACCTTCAATATTTTCTAGGTGTTAACTCATGGGAGCGAAGTAAAATTATTTATTTTTTAATCACGGGACTAAAATTGGGAAGTGAAAACTAGTTTTAATCTATACACGGGCACTTAATTCTTTAATATTAAAAACTACATTTTTAATTAAGGGTAGCTTCGAGCTTTCGTGTACGGTTACGTACACCTCCTTCGGGAGACTGAGTGGCTATTATACTGTCATGGAATGGAAGGAATTTGGGAATGATTTTGGTTGGTTGTTATTTCAGTTTTTAGTTGATGAAAGTATTTTGATGAAAGAATTATAGAATTTTGTACTGAATCGAGCCTATATTCACCTAATTGTTTATTGAAGTTATTTTTATTGTAAATGTATACTGATTCTATGATCTTTCTTTTTTGAGTATTATTTGTGTTTTTTAATATAGTGATGTTGTTTATGTTTATGTTGTGACTTGCTTGGGTTCTGTGTTGAGTGAGAGCGGAGTTTATTCTGTTTTTGATGAGGTCTTCTTTGTGTTCTCTGGTTCTTCTATGGAGGTCATTGGTTTCACCTATATAAACAGAAGGGCAGTTGGAACAAGGAATTTGGTAAACGCAGTGAGTAAGGGTGTTGTGGGAGGTGGGGGGTCTGAGGGAGTGTTTAAGGGTGAAGGAATTATTTTGAGTGAAGATGATTGATTTTGGTAAATGTTGTTTTGTGTTTTGATTGATTTTGTACGCTACGTGGATGATGTGTTTGTCGCCTTACCCAAACAAAAAAAATTACAATAATTTACTAGATTTCATCAATCATCTACATCCCTCCATCAAGTTTACATATGAACTTTCGGAAAATGACACCCTCCCATTCCTTGATACTTTATTAACTTGGCATAATTCCAATCATATCACCTTTTCAGTTTACAGAAAACAAACATCCCAACCATCCTACATCCACTGGTATTCCACTCAACCAAGAAATATAAAATTAGCAACGCTAACAGCCCTATACATCCGCGCACTCCGTATCTGTTCCCCTAATCATCTAGACAATGAAACAAAACTCCTTTTTTCTACCTTCACAAATTTAAATTATCCCCCCTATATAATAAATAGAGCCTACCAAAAAGCCAAACAAAAATACTACCACCCCCCCAATACCATCATCAACACTCACAAAACTTTTCTCCCTTTACCGTACAAAATCAATCAAAACACAAAACAACATTTACCAAAATCAATTATCTTCACTCAAAATAATTCCTTCACCCTTAAACACTCCCTCAGACCGACAACCTCCTTACTCACTGCGTTTACCAAATTCCTTGTTCCAACTGCCCTTCTGTTTATATAGGTGAAACCAATGACCTCCATAGAAGAACCAGAGAACACAAAGAAGACCTCATCAAAAACAGAATAAACTCCGCTCTCACTCAACACAGAACCCAAGCAAGTCACAACATAAACATAAACAACATCACTATATTAAAAAACACAAATAATAACTCAAAAAAGAAAGATCATAGAATCAGTATACATTTACAATAAAAATAACTTCAATAAACAATTAGGTGAATATAGGCTCGATTCAGTACAAAATTCTATAATTCTTTCATCAAAACACTTTCATCAACTAAAAACTGAAATAACAACCAACCAAATCATTCCCAAATTCCTTTCATTCCATGACAGTATAATAGCCACTCAGTCTCCCGAAGGAGGTGTACGTAACCGTACACGAAAGCTCGTACCCTTAATTTTAAAATGTAGTGTTTTAATATTAAAAGAATTGTGCCCCGTGTATAGATTAAAACTTAGTTTTAAACTTCCCAATTTTAGTTCTTTTTCAAAATTAAAATTAATTTTACTATCGCTCCCATGAGTTAACAACTAGAAAAATATTTGAGGTCACCAGGAAAAAAAAAATCTTCTATATATTAGTAATATTTATATATATATATTATATATTATATTTATATACTAATATATATATATAATAGTATATATTATAATATAGTATATATATATATAGTATATATATATATATATATTTTTATATATATATAATTTTTACTAAAATTTATATTGTATAAAAAAATGGATTGACAATTGACTTTAGAAGGGTTTTTGACATGGGTTTTTTTATTAATGGCAATGGGTTTTTTAAGTCATTTGAAATTTTGGGTTCTTTCAATACGGCACATTATTTGCTTAAATAATAGTTACAAATTATAAGAGGGAAACAATTATGGTATAGGGTTAATGCCTAGTAAAAGGCTCAATCATACAATACTTTAAAAGTTCACAATATTATATAGTTTAATAAATATAGACTAAAACATCAAAAATGTTGTTTTTTTTTACATTTAAAAGTAATACTCTATTTTTGATGATATATTCTCCTTAAGATATGTTGAAATAGATATTTATGATGGTGGTTATGGCTTTAGTGTTCCTTAAAGTCTACTAGACTAGAGCTGAGGAATATAATATTACGGAAGATTATGGAAATAATATTTTTACTTTGGATAATTAATACCTTATCCATAATGTAAAATGAAGATTTTGCTAAATTTTTGTCGCCGGTTAAAATTAAAGTTGTACATTATTGCAATAGCCATAAACTCTTAGCATTGAATATATCTTTCATTTAAGGTCGAAATTCTCATGGAATTCTAGCGAAAGCAGATCGAATTAGAGTTTTTTTTAAAAAAAACAATCATAAGAAAGTTGGCCAATCAGGTTCGGAGTAAATTTTTCATGATTTGAATTTAGGAAATATATTGACTATACCAATTCTTTGTATTTATTTTCTTTTTAAAGTTTTTTGATTACTGTCACCCTGCTTTCTCTGCAATTCATTTTCTCTCTCTTATGTGCATGCTTATTATACCTTAAAATCTCTCGAGAACAGGATATTCCATTTCTTTGTCAAATTCTTTTGTTCATTTTAACATGTTGGTCTTCTAAATTAAGATACATAACAGGATGAATAATCATACTGTACAGAGCACTCTATTAGGGTGCTGAGAAAAGGCTCTGAAAATTTCTCAGAACTTATTCAGTGAGATACATAATGCAATCTTTTCGATTATAAACACGAGAAAAGGAAATACCAAGACTTTCCATCCACCTTATTTCGCACATTCGTGCTAGTTTTGTACATTTTGTCTCTTGATAAATCATTCGAATGTTTTACATTAAAATAGTTGACCTCCCTTTGTGACTTAAAATAGTCCTAAGTTGTGTTCACTGTTCCTATAAAGTTTTTAAATATATTTTGCTTCATAACAATGTGAACAGCAATAAATCTACTGTAAAATAACGTTGAGAATTTTCGACAGCTTGAACACCTAGAAAACTGTTTCTCATTTTTGCAGCACTATCATATGGTTGTCCAATCAGAAAATACTTTTTTTTTTACCTTTCCTGGCAATGATTACCTCTGCTAAGATTCTCCTTTTGGTTTCCTCGCCACAACAATTATTTGTTTTTTCCATTTCTATTAAAATCTTCTTTATCAACTATTAAAGTGCCTTTATTACTATCTGGTTTACCCTCTTTGAAAATTTCTCATCCAGTAAAATTTTGATCGCATAAAAAATTTCAGGGATTCAGATTACCTCCCCTGGCTACGGAATTATTATATATATATATATATATATATTATATATATTATTATACTATATATATTATAATATATATATATATATATATATATATATATATATTATTCACTTCCACTTGCCATTTCCAATATCGGCTAATTTATATATTTATAAAATAGAGATTCTTATAGATACATCTATATTATTATATATATATATTATATATATTATATATATATATTATATAGTATATATTATCATATAATATATATAATATATATATTTATATATAGTATATATATTATTATTATATATATATATAATATTATATATATATTATATATTATATATTATATTATATAATATTATATATTATATATATATATATATATATATATATTATATATATATAATATATATTTAATATTATATATAATATCATTTATTATATATATATATATATATATTTATATTTATTACTATATATATATAATATTATAGTATATATATTTATATATATATATATATTATATATATATTATATATATATATATATATTATAATATCTATATATATAATAACTATATAGTATATTCAGAAATCAGCATAGCGCTTTAGTTTAAATAGGTATCAAATAGGAGGCCTGGATTATTGAAATACAGTAAATATATTAAAGTTAGCAAAATTTCGTTTAATAATAAAAATGGCTTCTACATGTTGAGAGCGTGAGCTTTCGATCTTACTAGATCCTCTTTCAGACGCTTTGTTTCACAACTGATGAAATATTTATTATAAAGATTGTTATGTGAGAAAAGTTTTAAATATTAAAATTAGATTAGTTAAACTTAGTTTTGATATTTTGAAAAAAGGGCTGGGTGTTCAAAATTTGGTTATAAGTTGGTCAAGGGATGTTCACTTGTAGATGTTAAAATTGGGAAAGTTTTTAATGCAAAGTGATTCATAAGTTTTGCGTTGTTGGGGTCGAGCACTTCTGTAAAATGGTATTCATTGCCGAATTTAATGTTACATGTTGTGATTGAATGGCGTTCTGCTGTCATGGAGTGCGGTTTGTAGAGTCAAAAGTGAGGTCATGTTTGTGCAGGTAATGGCGTCTTGTGAAATCATTAGTTTAGCCAATAACATTTCACAATGTGTGTACAAATTCCCTTGTTTTAACTGTACCTCTTGTTTCATTGGCGAAACTAATGATTTCACTAGACGCCATTAAAAACACAAACATGACCTCACTTATGACTCACAAAACTCGGAACTCACATTACACAAAACCCAATTCAATCACAACATTAACATTAATGGAATGACACCAATTTTACAAGTACTCGACCCCACAAAACGCAAACTCATTGATCCCTTTTCATTAAAAACTTTCTCAATTTTAACATACTACAAGGTAAACATACCATTGACCCCACCTTAAACAAAATTTTGAACACCACCACTTTTTTCACATTCTCCCACCCAGCCAGTGGCGAACCTGTGTGGAAGGTGAATATAATTAAAAAAGTGGCGCAAAAAACTTAAAGACAGTTGAGTCAATATGCCAATTTTCAATTCGATTGTTTTTTTCGGTCTAATTCTCCATGTTGACATATCTCATTGCCAAAAAAAATTAAGTCATTTCTTAATTGATTTTGTTAATTTTTCCTCCTGACTTTATGAAATTTAATTTTGGATCTTGAAAACATTGTTATTTATATTATTATTTTTATTTAATTATATTATTATTATTATTTTATTATTTTATTATATTACTATTATATATATTATTTAGTTATTATTAATATTATTATTATATTATTATTATTATTATTATTATTATTATTATTATTATTATTATTATTATTATTATTATTATTATTATTATTATTATTATTATTATTATTATTATTATTATTATTATTATTATTATTATATTATATTATTATTATTATTATTATTATTATTATTATTATTTATTATTATTATTATTATTATTATTATTATTATTATTATTATTATTATTATTATTATTATTATTATTTATTATTATTATTATTATTATTATTATTATTATTATTATTATTATTATTATTATTATTATTATTATTATTACTTGTATTGTCTGGTATTTATGAATGACTTCTATATTTAACTTTCATCCTTTTATTTTTTGTGTGTTCATTAATCGGATTCAAAGTCTCAATACTATGCCCACAAATGAAACTAAGTTATTACTTTATTTTATTTTACTATTAATTATTATTATCTTTATTATGATATTATTATTTTTATTATTATTATTTATTATTTTTCTTTTTACATTTATTATTTTAATGTATTATTATTATTTTATTAAATATGATAGTAATTTTTAAGAATAAAATTACAATTATATTTTTGGTTATATATTTATTATTATTATTATTATTATTATTAGTTTATTATTTTTTATTTATTATTATTATTATTTTATTATTATTATCATATTATTATTAATTTTTATTATTATTATTTATTGACTTATTATTCTTATTATTTTATTCATTATTATTGATTATTATGTATTATTATTATTCTTATTTTATTATTATTATTCTTTATTTTTATTATTTACTTATTATTATTATCTTATGATGATTATTATTCATTATTCATCGTATATTATTATTCATTTTATTTCGTTATTGTTCATTCATATTATCGTTTTATTATTATTGATTATTTATTAAGAAAATTCGTTATTATATATAATATATATTATATATAATTTATGTTTTTTGTTGGTTTTTCAGATGTCTCAACCAAAGAAAACCCCTGCCCCACAAAAATGAACAAACTTCTATCCCACTATTATTACCGATTATTATTATTATTAATTATTATTATTATTATTATTATTATTATTATGATATTATTAAAGAATTCTTATTAATACTAGGAAACCACTCTTATATATGGATAATTTAGATATTCATTTTATTTATTCTTTATTATTATTATTTTTACTATATATTTATAGACATTTTTTATTAAAATTAATTTTTTTTTATTCTTATATATTATTATTTTTGATAATTCATTTTCTATAGTAATTTGGTTATTATTATATATATATTATTATTATTGAATTATTATTATATATTATTTTTTATTATTACTTATTATATTATTATTATATTATTATTTTTATTATCATTATTATTACTTAAAAATATTTTTTCTATGCATTATTATAATTAGATTATTATAACCAATATTTTATTTATTATTATTATCATTAGTATTATTACTTTATTATTATTCATTATTATTCCATTATTATTATTACATATCATTATTATTATTATTTTATTTTATTATTATTATTATTATTATTTATATTATTATTATTATTATTATTTTTATTATTATTATTATTATTATATGCTTATCTAAAATTATTATGGTTATCAAGGCTTACGAAAAATTCTATTTTTTTTTTATTTGTATATTTCCTTAGTTTTACTTTGTATAATATATTTATTCTTATTATTCTATAATATATATTTTCCACAAACTATACATAGTAAACATTTTAGATGAATAAGATTATTATAATATATATAGATTACTATATATTATATATTTATATACTATACTGTAAATATATAAAGTATGTATTATTATTATTCATCATTAATTAATTAATAATTGTTATAGTTTGTATAGTAGAAAGAAGTAGTTGTTGCTTGTTAAATTAGATTAGTTAGTTTTATTAAAAACCGTGGAAAAAACTCAATATCAAGAGAGCTTTCAACCGAGGTTATGAAATGTATTTTACTTGATCCGACACCATAGAGGATGTGCTATGCGTGTTCGCTGCTTCCCAGAAAACCGGAATAGGCAGACGACGTAGAAATTCCTTTTTCCAAATTTTTTGAGGAATATTCAGGTTTGGAAGATGGGTGGAGTTTATCTCCCTTTTTAACACACTTTCCTTTTCTGATTTTAAATTTAGTGATAGTATAAATGTGAGGTTATATGTATAAAATCTAGTTCTATTGTATGTCCAATAAACAAATTTTGGTAACAAAAACTGGTTTCTTTGACTGAAGCGAATGCTGATTATTTTCTATAATTATCTCCTTCGGAGTGAACATGATCGTGCTGGGCCGCCTTAATAGCACCATATTCAAAAAATGTGATATAAGAATTAGGATGCCCGTTCAGTAATAAGCTGGCATGATAATTCCATTTATTAATTCAATGCTTATAATTCTTTTTTCTAGAAGGAGTCTATGTTGGATTGAAATTGGCGGCCAAAAAAATTTTAAAAGCTTATCAGGTCGAGTCTACTTCTTTCAACGATTGTATCGCTCATTTCGCGCCTTTCAAGTGTTGAAATACAGCGTGAATCGTAGTAGCTATATAATCTGACGTGCGTAAATTGCGCGGACAAAAGGATAAGAAAAAGAATGATGTTTTATATTTTCGATAAAAGTGGCTGTGCTGAGTGGATATCAAAGCTGGTTTAAATTCTCTCTCATGGTAAGAAAATGGCAAGCGTGTGTTCGGGGCCAGTCGGTATTCAATTTACTATAGATACGTTGACCCAGAAAATTTGGGACAACCGATTTCGGCGCAATATAAAAGACCACCATAACCGAAATAGTAATCGAAATAGAAATAGGGAATATGACGCTCGAATCGTCGATCGGTCGTGAAAGAGGACTCCGCTGAAAGGGCACTCGGAAACAGGACTAAAGGTATTGTAAATATTCAAATCTACCAACCACTTGTTATATAAAAGTGACGTGTTACGTTGAAAAAAGAAATTAATTCAATGGTCTGTGTTCAGCGCATACCCTGAGTATTTAAAAATTTAAAATTTATGCGAAATTGTAATAGTTATTAGTATATCATTTTTGTTTAAAAGATTGTGATTGAAAAAGGCACCAAGGAAAATTGAAAATTATCAGTCGATCCTATCTTCTTCAACGAGTTCGCCCATCGCCCTCGTGAAGCGTGATGACTAAGGGCGAATTCCGAAGAAGATGAGTCAGTGTATTTTGGAAGCGGTGCTGTGCGGACGTGTTTTATAATTCTCTTTTGAGAAAGGCGCTTCGGCTGCCCATGGGATGATGGAAGAATGGAAAAGTCTCGATGAAAAAAAGAATAGCGATCACACCCATTTCGTCGCGGCGTAATATTTTAGGAAGTCTTCGCCTCGGTTTTGCGATAAGGGTTTTTAAAAATAGAAAAGAATTTCCTCCAATTTTATACTTAAAATAAATTTGAGGTAAGTTTCCCATATATAAATAGATCATGTGCAATACATTATCCTCGAGAACGCGAGTAACTCCATCAACGTCCCTCTTTCCGAATTATCGGAAGAGAATTGCCGCAAAATTAGTCACAACTGCTCGAAAACTGATCTCTGGTTTCGTGAAGAAAACTTGCTGGAACCCTAACGGCGGAAAGACGAGAAGAAAGCGAACGCTGAGAATGACGTAACGTGGCGTACTGCTGTGAACCCATGCGAGACGACGCAACGCGTCATTCTCAAAACCAACAAAAAGGGGATGAGACGTCATTCGAAAAGTCGAAACGGCCAGTGAAATAGATTCGCTAACGGAGCACCAACAAGGTAAGGTTGTAACTTGAACTGCCAAAGAATAAGGTTGTAAATAAAAATTAATATATTAAAATTACTCCAGTGTAAAATAGAAATAGTGCATTGTTTACTAGAGAGCCTTCAAATAATTATTGAATGAAAATGGGATATTAAGACCGGCGGCGCCGCAAAAGCCGCCTCAAATTCCATAATATAATGTGAAAATTTATTACCCTGGTTAAATTAACAGTTATAAAATTAGTGAGAATTTTTCTCTTAGAAGTGATTGATGATTGCCCAAAAGGAACTTGGGCGTATGAAAATGAGAATTGGTGGAAAATTATTACCGTCGAGGATACATATTCCATTTCTAGTATGTAAGCCGATAGTTGTCAATCAAAACATCCCGCTAAACCTCATAAGATTAATAAAAGACGCGTAATTTTCCCCAAATGAAAAAAGGGACGGTGAATATTCGATAAGAAGACGAGTTAAACTAAGTTCTAGTTCTTTTTTTGGTAGCGGTGTCGCTGAGCGGAAAAAACGGTATTTAAAATAATATCTCTAACTCAAAAAAAGGCGCTTTGGACTCAGTGGTCCATAGGAAATGTCTGACGAAGAGAGAAGGCGCAATAAGTAGTAGTGAGAAAAGAACCATAGCATCGTAATTTACGTCGTGGATTTCCTATTTTATTAGGGAATTAGTAATTTGTGCTCGCTTTTGTTTGGGTTGGCGTCGGGTTAAAGTTAATTTTTTTTTAAAGTTTCTTGTAGGTGAATGTAGCTTAAAAAATTATATTTTACAGTGAAAACTTATTTTTCTTAAAAAATATAAAGTGCTAAAATCCCTGTCTTATTAAAAAATAAGGTAAAGGCTCTTCATAAGCCTTGAAAAAAAAGCCGTTTTCCGCCATAAAACTAAAGGCGCGTCGCCGCCCTTTGAGAGAAAAGTAAAGTTTCCTATAGTTAGTAAATTTACATATATATATATATATATATTATATTTAATTTCATAAACGTTGAAAAAAGTCGTTTCCCGCCAAAAACTATATGCGCGCCGCCGCCCTAAATGCGAGTCAGTTTACTTTGGAAGTGGTAGTGAGCGGACGGGATGATGAAATTGAGATATAAACCCAAGGGGTTATTTGAAATGCTTTGTAATATGCAAATTCCGGATACTCCTCCACGTAGATCGGACCAAGATCACTTCCCAAAACTTTGTGAAATGGTAGATGAAATCGTTTTGCATAAAGCTGAATTTCTTTCGAAATTTTCAGACAGCGCTGAAAGATTTTTTTTTAAAAATGTTTTACAAAAAATGAAAATTCGCTTCATCTTCATTTCAAACATTGGCGAAACTATTTTTTTAACTAAAATTAAGAATGTTGTTGAATTTCCCGCTGAAAAAGTAAAGGCGCTTCATAAGCCTTGTTATTAGTAATATTAATAACAATTCACGTTTTAACCGTGCTTTCATAGAGATACTAAAAGGCCTCCAGCGATCGCAAATCCCTGCCCTAATTGGACTGCACCTAAGTTTTTAAATTGTTCCTATTATAGTAAGTAAATTATACAAGTGCTAAGCGTATAATTTGGTTGTATGTTATTACCTAAATAATATAATATATTATAATATTTATATTATTATTAAACTATTAAATATATATATTACCTGTATTAAAAAAATATATACTATAAGTATTACCTATATAAATATAATAGATACCTTAAATATACACTTTATTGAAAAAACTAGTCGTATACATATTTATAATATATATATACATTAAAGGTATTATATATATATAATATTATTTATATGATATATATAGCTAAATAGTATATTAGCCCCTATATTTAATACTCCTCTAGAAAACTAATATACTATATTTTAATGCCCTTTCAAAATAAATAACGTCCGAATATAATAGAGAAATTGGGGTTAAAGATTTCGCCCAAAAAAACTTTATATGACGCGCCGCAACGCAACCTAACACCCCAGAGCAGAGTCATTTTTACTTTAGGAAAAGTGAAGGTTTCATAGTGAATCTGGTGAAAACCAATCGTGTGTAAAACTTTGTCTATATTCATCTCGAAGAAATGAGGCGATTTTACAATGGCGGCTCGATACTTTAGGATGGCTGGTGACGAAACAAGTAGTAAGACCGGTGCAAGGTGAAGTAAGAGAGAAAAGCAACGATTTGACCGTCGTTTGGTGTTATTCAATATATAAATTAGAATAAGGTCTATGGTGCCAAATTCTAGAGTATCCAAGTTTTTTTATGTAATAGATATTCTCTTAAGAATTAGCATTTAAAAATATTATTAAATAAATTAGAAATACAAATATGTTACCTTGCAAATAAGGTTCGTTTTCCAATAACCCAAACATTAAAAGGCGCTTGCTAAATCTTGAAAAAAAAGTTGTTTTCCGCATAAAATTAAAAGCGCGCCGCCACCCTAAGTGCGAAACGGAATATTTTCTCTATTAAGATAGTAAGTGTAAAAATTGCTATATATTAAAATAATTATTAAATATATATTAACACTTTTTTTTAATTAATTAATAAAATCATATTGAAAATAGATTCAAGTTTCTCCGAAACCAAACTAAATATGCGCGCCGCACGTCCTTAAATGCTATGTCATGTTTTAGTTGGTGAATATTATATAGTTGGTGGAGAGCGTGCAATCGTGTTTTTAGCAGATTATCTCTGATCCAAGAATTGGCCCGCTTCGCCGGCTCCTATATGCACCCTCGCTGGACGTATAGGCCGAGCCACCAGGCCCGACAGAAACGGTGAGAAAAAAGAAGAGCAAACGGATTTATGTCGTGTCGTTCCAATTTTAGGAAATCTTCTCCTCGGGTGAGTTTTTTTAAGAAGCTTTCTACTTAAATATTTAGATAATTAAGAAAATGTGATTTTAAGTTAACTGATGTGAATTATTAGAATAAATGCAAACCATTTTGGGAAAATGCGGGTGCTTAGCGACGTGTTTTATATAATTCTCTCTCGAGAAGGCCCAGCCCCGCCATCAACCCAATACATAGCTGCGAAAAAAAGATACTGAAAATTTATGCCAGTAATAAGTAAATTTATATAAAAAATTATTTTTTAAAATAGTCTTGGTGAAAGTGTCCAGATGAAAATGAAAATTATCAGATCGCCAGTCAATCTTCGTTGCACGCAGTTCGCCAGCGCCTACTATTTGAAGGACAGCAACGATACTAAGCAAGGACGAAGATGTTCCAGAATGGATAGATGAGTCCAGTTTATTTGGAAACTTTGGTCAATAGGCTTGAAGAGTGTTATAAAAATTCGTCTCTCAAATAAAGTTTCTTCAGACACCAGCGGCATGCGCGACGAATAATTGCCTGCAAGTCGCAGTTCTTGAAAAATAACCCAGAGACGGGTTTCGTCTTGCATTCTATTTTAGGAATATTTTCATCATGTGATGTAATTTTTGCAAACAAGTTTCCCTCTGATTATCGATTTTGGGACATAATTTAAGTAAGATCTATTAATTATTATTATTATTCATTAAATTATTAATATTTTATTATTATTATTTTTTTAGATTAAGATTAAGAAAAATGTTTATTATTATTATTATTAATTAACTTTCCAAATCGAATTAAACCGATATACCTAAGAAAAAATGGTTATATAACTTGCACCTCTGTGGGAAGAATTGCGAAGAAATTTGTTGCTTATGCTTAACTGTTGTGGTATGAGTTATCGTTTTCTTATAATGTTCTTACTGTGATTCCTGGTCGTAAAATTTGCTAATTAATGATGCATGAGACGTTATCAAAGTTACAAATAATTTCAATTTTACAGTATTGCAGGTGTAAATTCGAACGTAGGTGATTCGATAACAACATTAGGAGCGAAAAAAATTTGACAAAATCTATCATGGTACGAGTCTATCTTTTTCAGTGACGCTCTCTCCCTATCATGTCCTTCAAATTGAGATATAGTAACGCTCGCGATAATCGTAAGCAAGGGCAAATTCGAACGTAGCAGGAGGTCAGTTCCTATTTTGAGAAAGAACGTCCAATTTTTTGGCTGCTCAAGCGGACGGTTTTATTTAATTCTACTCTCAACGAAAGAGGCGCTTAGTCGCGCCCCACATGTTATGCTGAACAAAGGACGAAGTGCGCACCGATCTGTAAGCCTAAAAAATTAAAAGAAACCGGTAAGAATAAAAAACGCCACACTCTCGATGTACGTCGTGGAACATCTCATGGTTTTAGGAAACCTCTTCGTCAATCTTGGCTTGTAACAGTTAAATTCTTTTTACCCAAGTTTTCATCTGTTTGATTTTAGATATTTCCTAAAAAAATTCAAGTAAAAATATATTACCCTCAATATATTCCTTTTGTCCTTCCTTGCTTTTTCCTTTTAATCTTATTTATCTACACTAAGCCATTACTGCTTTTCCGCCAAAGTTATTCGAACTCTCCAAAAATGTCGGGTGTAAAAGTCAAATTATATGTCTGTCTACCTTGTCGAGGTCCGCCTCTAAACATGTCCAACCTGGATATATCTCTTTCCGTCATACATGTCAATGTGTGTGTACATTAAACATGTTCCTTTTGCCGTAAGTGGATCATACCCATGTCTCGGCCTCATGCTACCAAAATATGGTGCGTCGCCCTTTCTGGGGTCGTCTATATCTATAGTGTCCGGCCCGAAAAATTGGGGGCTGTGTGTCCTATCCCTACCGCCTCCATATAATTGGAATGAAAGCGCCTTACGTTTTGACCATTTGTCATAGTTGGTGTGCGCCTACTAATGTAACTGATTACTGCAGTTCGGTGTTCTACATGTCGTTGTCTACATGGAAATACGGTGTCTACATGTTCGGGCCGCTAAAAAGTGTTTCTACATGTCTGTCTTACATTTTTGCGTTTCTTCGATGATCTCCCGCGTGTTAATCCCTACATTGTCTTCTTGGTCTCCATATATTTGTTTACGTGTCCGTGGTGTCTACATTGTCTCCTCCGGGTCCCCGTGTCTACAGGTCTCAAGGCTAGAGCAGGGTTTGGCCCCTCTTACATATGTCTCGTCGGTACATGTGCGGTGGTGGAATACATACATGTTCCGATGTGTCTACATCGTCGTGTCTACTATTGTTCGTGTGGTGTCTTAACATGTCTTCCAATTCGGGAGTGTCTACATGTGCAAAGGTTGCTCTGTCATGTCTGTTGCTGCAAGCCGACTCGCTCTTCTCGGAATTCGCCCTGCTTAGTCCATCCCTGCTCTTCATGCAGGGCGATGTCAAGAGACTCCATTGAAGAGAGATTAACTCGCGGCTATCTGTAATTTTAAATGAATATTTTTTACGCGCAAAATTTTCGACCATTCTCGATCTTTAAAAGATCCTTTTTTTACCCCTATATAATGTTTAAATTTACCTTCCATTATACGCATTAGAAAAGCTGGGCTAGCCTGTCGGATGCGGCTCGTTTCTTTGGTAATAATTCTCCTCAAAGAAAGTGCGCTTCGGCGCACCCAACACGAGATGCCTTGACCACGACATGTTAAGTATGGCTATTCTAGGTTTTAGAATAACCTCTTCGTCTCGGTAAGTTTTTTTACAAAAGTTCCTCTCGTACCCTAATTTTATAATTTTTAAAAATAATTACAATGTATACATTAACTTGTTATAGTAAATGTATATTATATATAAGAAATTATCTTACTGAAATAAAACTAATGATAAGTGCGTGAAGACCGTCTCGCCCCTCATTATTCAAAAATTGAAAATTATGCATTATAAAAACAAGCTGACCCAATTTATTTTAAAAACAATATTTTTCTTATAAGAGTGCTGTTGATGATTGAAACAATGAAAGGTGCCAATAATATTGAATAATTTACCCTTACAGTTCAGAGTCTATCCTTAATCTTCAACGTATTTCTACACATCGCCCTCGTGTGTGATTTACTCGCGGACGAACATTCACCTATACATATAGGGTAAATCTCCGAACATGCTTAAGACAGAGTTCAGTTTTAGTTTTGCGAGCGTGGTTGCTGTATGCGGATGTTGTGTGTTAGAAGTGCGTGGGTGCGAATAAAATGCAAACGGATTTACGTCGTGGCTGTTCTATGCTTAGAAATCTTCGCACTGGGTATAGTTTTTGTTTCATTAAAAATGTTTTGCTCTGTAGATTTTGAGGGATGGTTAGAGAGCAATGCCACACAACTATCTGATCATAAATATAATCCAATTTTATGTGCAAGCTACCTCGTATTAGGTGAAACTGAGGCCGAAAGGGGTTTAGTGTATCTAGGAAGATGAGAGTCTCGATCGCGCTGGTCCATAGGAATGTGCTGTGTCTGAGAGCGGAGAAGGCGTGCTGCATTAACGTCGTTCTGCTTCCCGTCAGTGCTTAAACGCTGAAAGTTCTTACTTCTGAAATGTGAGACGTCGCTCCTTCGTCTCTTCGAATTAATGGGTAGATCCCGTAGTCAGTTGTCAAACAGTGGCTGCAACCAGGCTCGCGAAACGGTAACTTATCACCGAACACTCACGTTTGGTAAGGTTATTTTATAATCTTTTTAATATATAATATATTTATATGTTAGTGATATAGAGTCGTAATAATATTGAAAAAAGAAGACCGATATAGTTGAAAGACGCATCGCCCTGCCTTCATTACATAATCAATATTGAAAAAGTACTTGCAATTAATAGAGTGTACAATTTACATAAAATATGCTTGTTAAAGATTCGCTGATCTCGAGAAAGGCGCCAAAAAGAGTTGAAATATTAATCAAGGGTAACGCGAGGTTCTATCTTCCCTTCTACGCGAGTTTCTGCCACTTCGTCCTTCGCTGAAACCGGTCGTAATCCCGACGACTCTATACAAATATAAAGTCAAATTTCGGAAAAAGAAAAGGCCGCAGTTGACTGGTGAGATTGCTGTCTGACTGGCCGTGTTTTCATAATTCTCTTCCCATCCAGGAAAAAGGGCGCAACGAGCGTATCTCATTAATGTGTTAAGGAACGAAGTGATGAAGCCATCAAGGACCCTTCCCACTGCTGAGATTTACGAGAGGGCTACCGATTTACGTCGTTTAGCGTTCATTTTCCCGGAAATCTTTGGCCTGGGTGAAGTTTTCTTTTTAAACTTTCATTTTAGCTATATTAGATTTAAACCAATTATTAAGAAAATCTCAACATATTTCTATTTTATAATAAATAACCCACTCTTGGAAGAACTCGCCAGTGCGTTTCCGGGGTGCACGTGCATCGCGAGACGCGTCCTAACCGTGGTACCCTGTCGTATATTAAGTGAAATGATATTCTGATTCTAAAGTGCTAGTCCAAAAAATATTGATTGGATTCGTAAGGGAGATGTGTTCGTCCTCGCCATTACGTGTCCCGTCCAGGCATTACTATTGTGAAGTGGCCAGACGCGCCGGCGTATGCACTGTATGTGAAATGGTTGATCCCGCTGTGCGCCGTGCGGTCGAACTAGTTGGTGCCAATGCTCCCAAATCAGGCTTCTGAGCGAGGACCGAAGCCACTGATATAGTGCCGCGATAGCAGTTTTCATTTACATCTCTCCACATCTTAATATTGAGTTTACCACTTCATTAAAACTAAAAATTAGTAGTTTATTAAATGTCCCTCCTGGGTGTTTTATTGAAATGAGAGTTAGTTCTCTATACTCGTGCAAAGAGCGTGCCGTCGGCCGTGCCCCATAATTCTGAAATATGTAAAAAAGTTTGCCGGGGTTAGGAGTGAGTATTAGTATTAATTTTAATATTAACATTAATTATCTGGTTTTTTTATTAGTGATACCATGTGTTATTTATCGGCAATAAATATACCATAGCCCATATTTTATCTCTTTCGATGAATCTTATTTCCATTTACTACCTTTAACGAACGTTCGCCGACATCCAGTCCTTCGTGATGAAAACCGTACAGTCTTATATTCGAGAGTAATGATTCCCGAGAGAATAGAGAAGATTATTTTAACTAGAGAATTCAGCTTATAATTATCTCTTTGTTCGCTGACCTTAGTCTTTCCTTGGTGCAAATGTAGACGCCGTGCCTGGGAGTGGTTTACTCATTTACATCTCTTTCTAAAGAATTAAATGGATTTCCTTCAGACTCTAGTCGACGTCGTCGTCAGATCGAAAATACTGTGCTATGGCATAAAGGCTTGTTGCGGCGAGCATCGAGGACCTCAACTTGCGAAAATTCCATGGCTTATAAGGTTAGTTAGCCAACATTCAATTTCTTAATATAATGTTATCTCAAAATCTTTGTCTAAAAGTATAACCCTATCTTTGGAAACAATTATCTCAATAAATATTACATCCATTTTGTTCGTCGCGCGGTTCGCCCGCCTATTTCTACATCATTATACCCTATTTTTAGATCCATATAAACATCTTGGCTTAAATTAAAAAAAGAAAAAAGAAAATATTGGAAAGACGTAAACTTTATTTAAACTTAATATAAACTTTTTTTGCTAAGATCGGTGCCCAACCTTTGTAAAATGGAAACTCCGAAAAATTATCATGAATAGCTTGTAATAAATTGCCTTGTCGACAACGTTTGTCTTTCACCTCCTCTTTCCAGTTGCACACAAGTCTTCTATGGCCGCACAACCCATATCTATAATACATCCCAGCCCTGCTCTGTAATGGGATAGTATCATATACAGAGTGCCTCGATATCTGGCGGCATTCCTCGGTTATGAATATCCCCCTGAACGTTCAGTTGTAATTTGTGTTGGTCCGGGTGAAGGCAGCAAGGTATCTTGAATAGAACGGTTGCACGTCCTGTTTTCTGTAATTTCATTCTTACTCTCCAAGTGTTAGCAGACGCTTTGCCCCGTTCCCGTGCACGTGTGCATGGACTTAGGAATGGCTGAGTAATAGCGTGTTCGCTCGTAATGTGAGAAAATAAAAGGCGGCCAACGATTACGTCGAGGCATTCTATTAATTGAGGGAAATCTTTGTCGCTACGGTGCCGGCCGCCCTGAAGTTGTTTTTACATAGTAATTCTCTCTAGATCTGAGATAATTACAACCCACACCCTATAATTTAAGCTTAGGACCCACTCCTCTGAGTAATTAAAAATATACACACATAATAATATCAAGATAGACTCTAGAGTTACAAGACGCTTTTTCTAAAAGTTTCTCTCGTGATTGTTACTCCGGTAAAGTAACCCGTATCAAATCTGAATCTCCCCATATAATGAATTTCTGTTTAGATAAGATCATGGTATTCAAAATCTTGCTGCGCGAACAACCATTAACCTTCCTTGAAAATTTTATGTCTATAATCTAGTCTCGGATTCCCGCTCGAGGTAAACATTATAAAGCGTCGCAGCCGCTCCCTTTATCATCTCTGTTAAGTTCTATCTTTAGTGTGGCTGGACCGTTAAAGGTGTTAATGTTGCCGTCCTGTGCCCGACGTGCTTTATAATCTTCTTTGAAAGGAAAGTCGCTTGCTCGGCGGTACATCAGTTTGTAGTCGGAATAATTTTTCTTTTTTAACTAGTTTGGTCGTTGTTAGAATTTTAGATTTAATAAAGAATTTATTAAGTAAAATCAAAAAGTTATGCCAGAAAAAAAGTCGAATTTTCCCCCCCGAGAAAAAGGACTAAGAGAACGCGCCCCCCAACTCCTACCCGTTCGACCCGACCATGCACACTTGTTATCATAATTGGTGAGATAAGTACATTTGTCATCCCATAATTAGTTTTTAAGTAAATTTCATAAAGATTGAATAAATGTCTCCCGCAAAAGCTAAAAGGACGCCTCCCGTGCTAAAAAAATAAGCGATAAAGTACCAGTTTCAATTAAAATTTGCGCATAAGCAGTTCTGCCTGATCCGGGGACACCGCGGTGTTTTATCAATTCATCTGACTTACTTAGACAAAGGCGCTTTAGGCACTCCCGCGCAAAAGGCCTCATTTAAAAACAAGGTTAAAAAATGTGAAAAAATGAGTAGCAGAGAGATTTTTCTGGGTCCAACCTTTTTTGTCTCTTTTCTTAATAAGAGGTAGGTGGCCCTGATCTAGAATAGAGCTAACCGATCGAGAAAAACAACTCAACAAACCGCATTCTTCCTAATTATGTGGAACGACTTAAATAGTGCTCATTATCTGGTCTGACCGTTCCTTAGTTTTCAGGAGAAATATCTCGTCCCCTCGTTGGACGCAATATTCTCTTCTTAGAGTGTTTCCTTTTAAACACTTTTTAGATAATCTTATAGAGACATTCCCAAATATTCTCCATATTTGTTAATATACTTTTCTCCTGTGGTATCCTCTTAACCCGTAGCTTCATGTGTACCCTGCTCCAACACAAACTCAAAGAACGTAAACCGCTCCCGGCGACTCCCTACATTAAGAAATCTGGAACAATTAGAAAACTCAATACTTACAAATAATAACAATGGGAATTCAATTTCATTATAATGTTTTCTTTTAATTTTTCATAAAATATCTGTGACAAATAACCACATTTCCTCAAGATTCGTCCCAAAACCCCTACTTTAATGGCCGCTTCCTCTCTATATCCGTGCCCGTAATCGAGATTTATTTTTCAATCAGCGGAGACCTGACAACCGCCACAGTCTGAGTTACGATTAATTTTTTAATGAAATTTTTGATGTATTTTAATAAAATAGGATCTCTGTAACGACACATAGGCGCTCTTCGGCTAGCCCCTTAGGACCTGTGATAGGCAACATTTAATACTTGTAAATGAGATATCCTATAGTGCACTTATGGTTGAAGAAAATAAAAACACTATTGGAACCGCTTACCGCCTGTTACATTACGTGGTGGTGTTCTATTTTAGGAAATCTTCGTTTCGGAGTATTTTTTTTAAAGTTTCTTTTATAATTTTTTAGATTTAAAAATTATTTAAGTAAAATCTGTTATCTTGAAAAAAGTCATTTCCCGCAAAAACTAAAGTCGTGCCCCACTCTAAGTGCGAAAATGAAAATTATCAATAATAAGTGAATTTATATATATATATTTTTTTTAATTTCATAAATAAATATCGAATAAATTCGTTTCCCGCCAAAAACTAAAGGTGCGCAGGCGCCCTAACTGTGAGTCAGTTTATTTTGGACGTGGTGGTGAGCGGACGTGTTTTATAATTCTCTTTGAAGAAAGGCGCTTCGGCGGCCCATAGGATGCTGGGCGAAGGGAGAAGGCTCGGTGAGAAAAAAAAGAGCAACGTTTACGTCATGGTGTTCTATTTTAGCAAATCTTCGTCTCGGAGTATTTTTTTTAAATTTTCTTTTATAAATTTTTAGATTTAAAAATTATTAAAGTAAAATCTGTTATCT
This sequence comes from Trachelipus rathkii, assembly GCA_015478945.1. Classification (NCBI taxonomy): domain Eukaryota; kingdom Metazoa; phylum Arthropoda; class Malacostraca; order Isopoda; family Trachelipodidae; genus Trachelipus; species Trachelipus rathkii. Next base: position 10,985 of record JABUQX010077393.1, on the reverse strand, counting down.
TGAAAAAAGTTGTTTCCCGCCAAAAACTAAAGTTGTGCCCCCACCCTAAGTGCGAAAATGAAAATTATCCAATAATAAGTGAATTTATATATATATATATATATATTTTTTAATTTCATAAATATTGAAAAAAGTCGTTTCCCGCCAAAAACTAAAGTTGTGCCCCCACCCTAAGTGCGAAAATGAAAATTATCCAATAATAAGTGAATTTATATATATATATTTTTTAATTTCATAAATATTGAATAAATTCGTTTCCCGCCAAAAATTAAATGCGCGCAGCCGCCCTGACTGTGAGTCAGTTTATTTTGGACGTGGTGGTGAGTGGACGTGTTTTATAATTCTCTTTGAAGAAAGGCGCTTCGGCGGCCCATATAGGATGCTGGGCGAAGGGAGAAGGCTCGGTGAGAAAAAAAAGAGCAACGTTTACATCGTGGTGTTCTATTGTAGGAAATCTTCGCCTAGGGTAAGTTTTTTTTAAAGTTTCTTTTAGAATTTAGATTTAAAAATTATTAAGTAAAATCAGTTATCTTGAAAAAAGTCGTTTCCCGCTAAAAACTAAGAGCGCGCCCAGCCCTAAGTGCGAGAATGAAAATTATCCATTAATAAGTAAATTTATATTATTTTTTTTTCAATTTCATATGTATTGAATAAATTCGTTTCCCGCAAAAAACTAAAGACGTCGCCTCCATAAGTGCGAGTCAGTTTATTTTGAAAGCGGTGCAGAGCGGACGTGTTTTATAATTCTCTCTTAAGAAAGGCGCTTCAGCAGCCCTAGAATGTTGGATTAAGGTAGAAGGCAAGATGAGAAAAAAAGGCAACGATTAAAAGCATTACGTGGTGGTGTTCTATTTTAGGAAATATTCGTCTCGGAGAATTTTTTTTAAAGTTTCTTTTATAATATTTTAGATTTAAAAATTATTTAAGTAAAATTTGTTATCCTGAAAAAAGTTTTTTCACGCCAAAAACTAAAGGCGCGAACCCACCTTAAGTGCGAAAATGAAAATTATCTAATAATAAGTGAATTTATTTATATATTTCTTTTAATTTCATAAATATTGAATAAACGTAGTGGTGTTCTATTTTACGAAATCTTCGTCTCGGGTAAGTTTTTTTAAAAGTTTCTCTCAAATTTTAGATTTAAAAATTATTTAAATTTAAAAGCTAATATTATCAAGAAATATTTTTGAAAATAATTTTAATTATTTAAAAAATTTCTAAGAACGGGCTCCCTGTCATCGTACGTCCCCGTCGTGGAGCCCGGTAATATCTTGAGATTCCTCCCTCCGAAAGAAACGAGTCTCTGTTACTCGACACAACCAAACGACAAACCAAACGACAAACGTAATACGATCGAATAGAAAAAAAAATATTTCGCGTCGTCGACGACGACGATTCATTCGCCTTATTCGTCTATTTTTCATTACTGTACATGAACGCATCCCAGTGAAGATTTTCGCGTTCGCGCATGCATTTGTTCATTAGGATGCGTTTCATTGCAGAGTTCGTTCAATGGGCGACCGAGTCCGTTGTCCGTCCGTTTATTTTTATTTTTTTTTATATAAACGAGCCGGGACCAATCGATCGAGGTTGGTTCTCGAGCTCGTTCGAATAATGGCGGATGATCATCGTCTCGATGGCGCGGTATTATTTTTTTTTGTATTCGATTAATTAACGACAGACACGACAAACACGCGACACGCGACACACGATACACGAACGCAGGAGGAGGGGTCCAAGATAGCTAAAGCGATGACAAAAAGTTTGGTACGTACGTTCCGCCGTAGTGCCTCACTCTGCTAGCGCGCGCGCTTCTCTTTTTTTCTCTTTGTTTTCTCTTTGTTTTCTCTTTTACTCTGTTGGAAAACCAGGGAAAGAACGACGATATTTATTTCCGACGGGACGGGATATGGGTAGATAGTATGTAGGCCGTTTAAACGGGCGGGTGGGGGTTTGGAAGTCACCGTCGGAAAGAAATATCGTGGTTCTCTCGTTCGTTCTTTTCATTTTTATTAACGATACGAGAATTTTTTGGTGACTTAAATAAATTCTTTCGTTCGGAGGAAATGATGATGATGATGATGATGAGTGTTGGTATCGGTGGCGGCGGCGGCGGCGAGTACGGTATTTTTATTCGCTTTTGCTGCTGCTGCTTTTTTTTAAGTTTTTGGTAAAGCAGTACTGCGGGAATAGGTAGTAGGTTCCCGAACCATTTTACTTTTTCCGTGCCGCTTTTTAGCACGGGCGTTTATTTTTTAGTTTTTTAAGGCATGTTTTTTTTAGATTAAGGACTTTTTTTTTTTTTAGTTAAAAATAATACAAAGGCGCATACCCCATCAGTAAAACGTCAACCCGATATAAGCCCGTCCATGCAAGAACTTTTTTCCACAGGTTTAATTTATATGCGCACACTTGAGCCTTACAAACCGAAGAGTTTAGTTGCAAGACCTAATTACCACCTTAACTACGGCTGTGACACACGATATTCTTTTCCTGCGAGAATACTTTGTCCTGATAAATCCGAAGCACCTAGTGTGCCCGAAATTACGCCGTATCCCGTTGTCTTACTGCCTCCATAACTAATGCTACGTCTTAGTGTGATCCAGTAAGTAGTTCGAACACTCAGAACTGAATATGTGTAATATGATACCTTCATTAATCCTATACGTCTCGCTTGACACACATACACGATACGTAGATACTCACGCCTCTCACAAGTCTCGAAGACATACATGAGTTCATCCTCGTTACTACAACCTTTCCTTACCTCATTTCTATAAATTCTTATATCCTCAAATCTCTTTCGATCAGACCTATTTCGTTTTTACTCAATCTCACTCTTCTGCTGTTCGTCTTTCGCCTGCCCTATATCCATTCTATCTAATCGTGATTCTTATTTTTTCATGCAATTACCGCCTACTAGACTACTCTGCCACACGGTAATCTCTCCTTTAAGGAGTCTTCACAGTGCTCAAGACCTGAGAAATCTGACAATGCCAAAAAGTGTGAATATATAAGGACGGCGGGCAACCCTCCCCACCCTCCTCTTCTATTCTTCATTCCTTCCGTAGAGCCAAGAGTATGCTCGCCCTCAACTCGCCCACCCTTAACATAATAATGATTAGCGTATTCCCTCCGAACAGCATCCCCTAATATAGCAAAGTCCAAGTTTTCCGATCTCGACGCAGATGAAGGTAACTTATAGAGCGTGGATTCCTCATAAAATCAGGAGGTAGACAATCAATAGTTCGGGCCGGCTAGTGATAGCGCGCTAATTATTATATAACGTCCTGGAAATGGTATAAAGTGGAATCAGGTTACGTTTTTAACCGTTGACGCCCCAAGTTCTAAGTATATCTTGGATAGGACACTGTAAGCTGCCACTAAATAAAGGGGAGTCACGAATGAAAATGGAATTTCGACTAAGAACGAGTCGCGCTTCTGACTGACAACATTATACGATGTCTTGTCCCATCATAAGCGTTAGATAAATAATAAACTTTTAAAATATTATACACGTAGCTAGAGAATATAGGAATAGTCAGTTATATGTCCTTAACGCGAATGAATGAATTGCCTATTCACTTTTCTTTCCGAGGGTTTGAAAAAATTTTGTACCGATAAATAAAGCAGTGTCGATAAATTAAACGCGGTTAGGTTGTGTCTAGCTTCATTTAAGAAATGAGTTAGTTGCGTTAGTTTATGAAATCTTCGGGTTTCTATGTCTGTGCTTAATTTTACCTTCTCTCCTATAATTGGTATCCTTATCCCCTAAATAAAAATAAAACATTCGTAAATCTAGTCAGATTGCAAGTGAGCCGAGGATGGTTCGCAAACAGGGTCGAACAATTTGGTTTTTTCTCGAATCGTGCCCGTACAAATCTCGTATTTACGTTGCATCGAATAGTTGTCGTAATTTATGGTTATGTTAAATCGGCGCCGTAGTTCCTTAAAAATACTTTCTCTTCTACTGTAAATTTTTTTTAATTTTCAAACCTATTCGGTTTACTGTCATATATTAACGAACATACATTACTTTTAATTTATTAACCCCTATACACACATGGTTCGGGTAATAGCTGATGAACGTACAAGATGCCTTCACGGTGTCTCGCTCTATTTGTTCATCCGCTACTGTACCCCGTCTGATAGGAGGTCTCACAGAATGGATAATATAAAGGTTAAGTATCTGAGATCCTCTCTCCTCCCTCTCGAAAGAAACGAGTGTCTTCTTTTTCACTCGAACCAACCAACCAGACGACCATACGTTATATACGATATACGAATAGATAAAAAAATCTAATTATATGCGTCTAAATATTCATCGTAACGACGACGACGTATTCCATATCGCCTCTTATTCGTATCTTATTTTTCAATTAATACTGTAAACTATATTGAACGTGACCGCCATACCCCGGCATGAAAGATTTTCGCGGAGTGCTCAGCGTCATGCAGTGTAGTTCATTGAGGAGAGCTGGTATCATTGCAACTATGTGCTGGCTGCAAAGTCCTATGACGATGCGATCCGAGTTTCTCTGTTGCTTTACGACGGTTACTCGTATAATAAATTTACTTTGTTTGTTGTATTATAATAACGCGCCTAGAAGTTGCCAGATCGTATCGAGTTTAGTTATACTCGAGCTACGATATTCTGATTAGCTCGGCGACGCAGAAATATGAGGAGTCATGCCGTCATCGAATGAGGTCATAGAAATTTATATGAAGAGAATTATGTTGGTTTATGAAAGAGAGTTGTTAGTTTGGCCCTTTGGCCCCCTTGTTAAAAAGTTCCCACCCCTAACGGAGAAACCCAAACGGAAGTCGAGTACCTACCGAACAATTAATGGTAATAAGTGATTTTTGTTATTATAATTGTTTTTTGTATTACGTACCCTTATGAAGCAGAATCAGCACGACAAACCACGGCGACACTGACCAAAGAAACACGCAGATTACAACGAGGACGTACGTAGTTTAGGATTGTGAAGTGTAAGCCCTGTGTCGAAAGAATGCAATCAATACCCCCGGGATATGTTACAAAAGAGTTTGGTATGCGGTTATATCGATTCAATGCGTTCACATCGTAGTGACCTTCTACTCTGTTATGCGCTGTGAGAGCCAGTCTGGTCTTTCTTTTATTTCTCTTTTTGTTTTTCTCTTGTACTCTGTGCGTATAAAGAAAAACTCCAATTAAGAACGACAGGAATCATAGTTATAATTCTACCTGATCTAGGGGACTTGTTGGATGATAAAGCTTAGAAATAGTAAATTTCCAAAAAAGATGTAAGGCTGTATAATAAAGCGAAGGTTGCTGTGGTAATTGGGGGTTTTAAGGCCAAGTCACACAGTCTGTGTGAAATAAAAAAAATATTCAGCCTGGTATACTACTCGTTGCGGATGTAACGAATTTATCATTGTTATTTAGCACGATACGAGAATTTTTTGGTGACTTAAAATAAATTCTTCCTGTCTCACGGAAAGGAAGTGAGAGTTGATTGACTGTTGAGTGAGAAGATATTGCGGTTTAAATGTCAATGTAGCTGAAACGAGTTAAAAATAGTATTTCGGTGGCAAGCTGAATTTTATGGCTCGGCGTTATGATAACACCCTTCCTCCCAAGGTGATTTCCTCTTCAACTTCTCTGTCTTTTCGATGACTGCCCGTGATCTGTGCTGTGTTATTAAGTTTCGTGGAAATTATGTTATGGTAACGTCTCTTTGATAATAAGCATGTCTTATCTCTCTGCTCATTTAAATTCCTGGTATGTAAGTTCGCTGAGATACCAATATTATTATACCTCCTTTTCTATCATTAGCCGGCAAAGCGCTCGTCTCGACTTTTGGATGCACGGTTGAACAGTTCTATTATTGTTCAGTCTTTTTATGGAGAGGCATTGGTTATGTTTGGTAGATTTGTAAAATGATTTTTATATTCTTTATCTTGTACGATTATTTGGCATCGCTATAAGTATGACAGTAAACGTACATATTGATCAAGAGCGTCTCTGTTTATACACAGAAGGTAAATTTCTATGAAGATAAGAAAAATAATTACAGCCGCCGAAAGGCTTTATAAAAAGCCTACGCTGCTGAAAATAACTTCCTTTTCTGGGGATATCTGTGATACTGGTCTATAACGCTGAGAATCAAGCGATTGGCGCGGAGATACTCTGTGAAAACTAAGCTACCGCAGAGGTAGTCAGTAAGTATTTCGACACCGGCTTGATGGAGTAGTTAATGCTCTCGTCTCTGAATGACCTAACTCACTGGATCTTAGCGCAGTTATCACGCCTCCATCTCTCTCACATCTCGAAAAAGCTGTTGTTATACCGAACCTTGCCAAAGTTAAACTTAGTTATTACCATGGTCACTAATTCTCCATCGTTTAAATAGAAACATAATCTATCCTCACAAACCCATACTCTCCACATCGAGCGTATTTCTGCTTCACATAGCGTATTTACTTTAAATGTTTCTCCGATCACCTCCCATAATATGCGACATAGATTGCCTCACTTCAAGATCCAATCTATCACCTTTTTCCTTTTATATTTCATAAAAGCCAACGTAAGATGATGAACAGACAAGTCGCAAGAACCGCGTGTGTTCTAAATTGGGTCTTAGTACTCAAGCCCGGCAAATCCGATAATGAATCGATTCTTTAACCATTTTCGTGTTCCCCGGAGAAGGAACAGAATTGAATCTTTCGATCTGTGGAAAAGTGGTATGGAGCAACGTCTTAATTACTTTTTTCCCCTTATAAGTTTGGTTTGTCCATCTGAAACCTTAGAGCGTATTTTACTCCGTGTGATAGCCATGAAATGATAGAATCCTATATGTTTCCCACCCTCCCGTACTTGGAAATTAGACGTCTCCAAATTCAATAAAGAGTCCAGAGTGTAAATGATTAAACTTTACTCTCCGGGGTGCTTGTGAAGCTGTTGGTAAATTATATTACCTCCCTGTGGTCCATCCGCCTAAAAAAAAATAGGATCTCAGTACGTTACAAGATATAGAATATACGACCCCGATTATAGAAATTTCAAAGCGTTCCTTTGGATAGGACCGTGCGCCACTGAAAAAGGGGATTCACGAAGAAAAGGATTCGACTAGCCGAGTCGCCTTCGGACGCACATACGGTGTCTTTCCATCATAGCGATTAGATAAATAAACTAAAATTACACAGCGGTCGCATGCATTTATATCCCTTTTGATTTGATGCCGAGATATGGTCCATCGAGGATAGATTAATGAACCCTTATCCTTTTTCTTTTTGCCCGAGGGTTGAATAATGTGTTCCGCTTCCTCGGAATGAATAGCGTTAGGTTTGTCTAGCTCTTTAGTAATAAAGTTGAAGAATCATAAGAGCCCTTAGCGAAAAGTTGTCCCAATATGTATGCTGCGGGATTCGATCGTTTTTGTTATCTGTAACGCTTCATCCGTTATCCAATATGCTCTCCGATAACATATATAATCGGAATATTTCTGTCTCTCAATTGTGACCGCGCAGAGGTCCCTACCGATAAGTGGTGTCGACAAATGAATTTTTAGATGACACAAAAATTTCCAAAGGATCGAATTAAGTTAAAACATATGGTTTTTTTCGAATACGAGCCGTACAGTTATCTCGGTATTTACTTGTTGATCGTATTGTAACGTATAATTATTGATTTTAGCGATTAATATTTTAGTAAACGGGGCATGGGTCCCTTAATATCAAACCTCATCTTGTCTACTTTTTACCTATACTGGAAATTGTTATCTCATATTTTAAATCCTTTCTCGGCAGGTTTGTAACTCTGTAACGAACACTGAATGTGTTATCGCCAGCAAAAACACCGACAAAAGGTTCTCAAGTCATACGAGCTGTTTGTTATTCGACCCTATCGTCTATCCGGGGACTGCCCTGTGTCCTCCATCTGTACAGTGTGAACCTCCTGTCTGATTTGAAATGTAAGGAAGCCCGGTAGGTTAAATATCTTCGATGAATCTCCTCAACCTCCCATCTGAAAGAATAACGTGAGTCTCTTTAACATTCGAATCTCTAAATACCATAACCAAAAACGACAAAACGTAGATAGAGGGCAATAGAAAAAAAATATTACCCCCCAAAATCTATGTCTTATGAGTCTCTCTGTTTGAATCGCCTTATTGCGTCTAATTTATTCCATTTATATGTACTTATGATACGTGAATGTCCTCAGAAGATGAAGATTTTCGCTGTAATTCGCGCATTAAGCATTTTTGTCAATATCGGGGATGCGTTTTCATTTTAGCAGTAAATTTCGTTCTTGATATGAATAGCGAATACCGAGTCAAGTTTCGTCCGTCGCGTTTTAATTTATTTTTTATGTTATTAATAATAGAACGAGGCCTAGTGTCCAATTAATCGATCGAGTGTTGGTTAATCTGTCAGAGCTACGTTATCGAATAGTGGCGGGTTAGATGAATCATCGTCTCGATGGCGTATAATATTTTATTTTTGTGTTGTATTCTGATTAATGAACAGACACGACAATAATAATAAAACGTCTGATATCAACTCATACAAAACACAGCGGATAACAACTATGAACGTCATTAGTAATGTAAGTGTATATTTATATATAATAATATAGTTATAAATAACAGTCTATTATATATATATATATATATTATATATATATATTATTATATATACTATAATCTTCGTAGTGTGATATTAAAGTATTATTGTTAGTATAATAATGTAATTAAGCTATACTGTATAATCACGAGCTACAAGTGTATATTATTGTAATATTATTATATTATAATTATATTAATTAAAATATAATTTAGTATATATATATATATATATATATATATATCTCGCATGGTTAATATATTCGTCCTCCTAGGACATCCATAGGTGGCTTGATAATAGCTGATATTATCGTAACCTGGATGCTAGTTATATGATATCATATATTACTGGTAACTATGATATGGCCCACACTGACCCAAAGATCACTCTATATATATTATATATTGAATAATATGATGTATATATATATTTATATATATATACTTATAGTATATATATATATTATATATTATTGTTATATATATAATTTTTTACTTATACTATATATTATTATTATATATTATGTATATAGCTATATATATATTATATTAGTATATAATATATATAATATATATATTAGTAGATATAGATATAATATATATAGTATATATATTATATTATAGTATAGGGAAATACGTAACTAATATGTATTAGCAAAAAGAGATGGTATTTGAGTGCATTCCTTGATGAAATAAGTAGTAATAAGTTTATAGAGAATTATGGAGAAGACTGCAGTTATGATCATATACAGTATAATTTATGATTATATATATTATAGGAAAGTAGTGTGCGAGTATATATATATATATTTATATATAATATATAGTTATTAATAGTATATGCTATATTAATATAATAATTTATATACTCGTATTTTTATTATATTGATTTGTATAAATTAATAGTGAGTGTATTAATATATATCATATGAGTATATATACGCTATAATATTTATAGTATATATAAGTTAATAAGTCTACGATAGAAGTATATATATAGGTTATATATATATTTATATATATATTTTTATATGTTTATATGATTATATATGTTATATACATATTATAAATATTAAAATTTTATTATTGTTATATATATATTATATATTAATTATATATATTATATATATATATTATATATAGTATTATTAGTTATATATTAGAATATCTATATAGGTTATTGCAGACATAAAACATCCGTTATGTTTGGAAGTTAGAGACGAAGAGACTGTTAATTCATATATTAGTATAGATGTATCAGTTATAATGGGGATACATATATTACTTTATATATTAGTCGTCCCGAGATAGAACGCTGTGGGTGATGGGTTCCTTGCCCCCCGTTTATAAAGCGAGTGGTGAACGAAGATGATAAATTTTACCTTCCAGAAAAATCTTGATAAGATTTTTAAATTATTTATCTTTGATATAAGAATGAAAAATAGCTCTAGGGCATTATTGTTAGATATCCCTAATAATAACCGAAAAAATTTGCAAGATATAATGTTATTTACAGAACAGTGTTTGGTGAGAGACATGATGATTTATTCGACTAGTTAATTAGATTGGTTATCTAACCAGTACAAACAGTACTCACAATTTTAAATAAACCAAACAATTTTTTTTTTAAATGAATAAAAAGAGTAATATGGGACAACAATTAGAATCTAGGATTAATTTATTTTATATATTTAATTGAATAGAACTAAATCTGCATATAAATTTAATGCCAATTTTAACATATATACGATATTTATTATAATATATTATAGTCATATTTTGGTAATATATGTTGAGTGATATATAATTATATATAAAGTAATTGAATATAATTATTATTTATATTATATAATTTTATAGATATATATATAAGTATATATAATAATAATTTAATCACATAGATAGTATTATGGACGAATTTTAATTTCTTTTTGCCCATTGTTCCCAATTTTTAATTTCTCCTGTTATTTATGTCTGTTTTTCAATACAGCCGGTATAGCCAAACACGCGTTCTATAGCGCCGTTTACGAGGACGCTATATATATATATATTAATTAAATAGTAATATGTATATATATTTTAATATATATATATTGGATATATTATATATTATATATAGTATATATATTGTATGGTATATATATAAAAAGATATAGTGATTCAGTAGATAATAGCTTAAACGATGGTACAAATAAGAGGTTTTGTAATAGTAGTATTAACACGTTTCAATAGTGCTACGTATAGATGCCCACTCTGTTTAGCGCGGATAGTGGTAGTAGGGTATAACTCAGCGTAAACTTCTCATTTTTTATTATTTATGCCTCTTTAGTATTTGCTCTTTTATCATGTGATTGAAAATACCGGATGGCACTAAAAGAA
>JABUQX010077392.1:0-24208 GCA_015478945.1 Trachelipus rathkii | reverse complement strand
TCTTGGTTAACATAAAAAAGAGAAGGAAACTTGAATACTTGAGTGATAAGGATTTTAAAACTTTTTATTAAATGAACTTCTGGATTTAATTTAAAGGTTTTAAGCAAAATCAAGTTACTATTTAGTAGTTTATTATAATCATTTAATTTCCTTTTGAAAATAAATAAAATAATATTTAAAGAAAACTTAATAAATACCCAATGAAAAGAATGGGTGATAAACAAAACTTTATTGCCGCAAAGCGGAGAAAAAAAAGAGAAAAATGCTTTAGATTAAAAAAGTTCGTGGATTGCTATGTGGCTTTGGAACAGCAGTAGGAAAATGGAAAAAGAAAAGAAAGAAAGCCGACTTTGTTCTTCCCATTTCCCGATTACCTCCATTTATAAATGTGAAATTAAATAATGATATGGATAATGATCTGAATAAAATTAAATATAATAAAAGAAGTATAGTCTTAACACCAAAAATAACCCAATGATGATAGTTAGATTATAAATGATGGCAATATATAGGCCATATTAATTAGAAAGTCTTTGTAAATATATTGAATATTCCCTTTGTCAAGGAATACGAGTTAAAATTTTAAGCTAGTCCTAATTCCTCTTTAAGTTTAAAGTTTTAGAGTAAATAAATTAAATTTTAAGAGTTGTTTTTGAAGCATTGAGAATTAAGGAGTATTTTTTCTTTAAAAATTTCGTGTTATTCTTCCTTTTCCCAATATTTCTTGAATTATAATATTGTAGTGTTTATATAATACTTTTTTAATTTATATATTAATAAAGTTCCAATAATTAAATATTTATTTTCGTATTTATATTTTATTAAAAAAATGATAAAAATCCAGTGTTATAAAAAAAAATTAAATTACTGATTTGCTCCCGTTATGGCAGCGTTTCGGTTATTAAAATTCTATTTCATTCCCCTTTTAAATAAACAAAAAAAAAAAATAAAGGAAAAAATATTTCATTTATCATAGGCAAGGGAAAGAAGAACGGGAATTCATCTACATTCTCTTAGTGATTAAAAAAAAATAGTTATAGTCTCATTAAAGCAATAGCATTATTATATAGCCATCAGATAAAATAAAAAACAAGAGCCACCGGTTGTTACAATTAAAAGCTCCGCCTTTCGACTACCCCTCATCCATCGTGAAAATATTAGACGCAGTTACACAGTATACGTACTTCTCTATAGTGATTTTATAAACGTGGTTAGTTATAATAACTCTTTTAAATAATAGTATTATATATTTATTTTATTATAGTTATAATTAATATCTTACTTTATATTAAAATATATAGTAATTTTGAGAGATATATTATATATATATAAGCAATATTTTTTTATTATACTATATATATTAATAATGTATTAAATATATAATATTTATTTATATATATAATAGGATATAAAAATTATATATTAATTAAATCTTTATAGATTTATAAAAGAAATTAATTTTAAAATTAAATTTTTTCAGAATATTATATTAAGATATATTATATATTATAGTTTTATATAAATGTTTAATATATTATATATATATATATATTATATTTATATAATTTAACGGTATTATTGAACATATATATTACAGTACTATAGTTATATGTATATTATATATATATAATTTAGATTATTATATATTTTAATGTTATATTTGTATTTTAGATATTCGAAGAATTTATTAGCTATAATTTAAATTATATATATTATATATATATATATATATATTTATATTATAAGGAATTATAAAGTGTACTTTTAATTTATAAGGCATTTTGTAATAAAAATGGAATGAAATTATGGTGAGAAATCTGAGTATAATATATATGTAATACTATCCATATATATATTATCGAGGAAAGTACTGTGACTATATAGAAAGGCTTTTCTTTTATATCTGAATAAGATAACATATACTCGATGTATATTGGTGAATTTTTTAAAACTAGAAAATGAATATACAATTCCAGTATTTTATTTTATCTAGTCTTTTTTAATTACTTTTCTTTAGCAATTGTAAAATCTACTGGTTTTATATTGTTTCCCAAATGATTAAATTTAATTAATGAACTATTAATTTCTAAAGTTTAATTTCATTTATCTCGTAACCGCCAGAAAACAAATTCAACCACCAATAACTTTTCTTGAAAATTCCCAAACACAAGAATTTATCTAAAAACAACACTCTATCTGTCCCAAGTCTCTTTGAGTGAAATTGAATCTCAAAATGAAATTCCGGTATGAAAAACAAATATAAAGAACAAACCAAATCTGGACACATTAAAACAAAAATCATAGAACATTAAATAAACCATCTAAACCACTTTATAGTATTTGAAAACTTCATTATAATCACGCTATTAGGATCTAGCGTATCAAGAGTATAATCGACAGAATCAAAATCATGATCCATAATAACATTTTCTGAAGACAATCCTAAAGTTATATATAAAAAGTCAATGTCCGGCTTTTTTACGATTCTGACGTCTATGCTAACCCTCCGAGTTCGTGACCGATTAATAAAGAAAATAATTCACCGATATTTCTCAGGTTTCAAAAAGACTCCAAACTTATAAAACACTAACAACTAAGTGCACATCGTGAGAAAGCGAAAACTGGGTTTATCCATAATAAAATAAACCCCGAAAATTTAAAAAAAAAAAAAAATGTCATGTGTTAATGAGTTTAACCAAATTTTATTACTCTTATCCCAAAGTACTATTAGATTCTTTTATATTGGATGTGGAAATCCTCGATATATTCTGCCTTCTTAAAACCCAAAGTTTACAAGTACTGTGATGCAACTTATTGGGGTTCACAAATCAAAAGCTATACGGCAAAACCCACAAACCCAACAAACACCAAAAACCCAAAAAGACCCTAACAACCCCACAAACCACAAACCACAAAACCCACAAACCCACAAACCCACCAAACCAACAAACCCACAAACCTCCAACCAACAAACCACAGACATTAACAATTAAGTCAACCCACCCTCTACACACTCCGCTGTTTGTCGGGCCTTCCGTTACTCAACTAAGAATCACCTAACAATTCCCCCGAGAAACAAACCCAGCACCACTCCAGTCCCACCCACACCCACAAATCCTACTCTCAAGGTACACGACAAAGGTCCACAAACCCCACGAAAAACCCAACGAAAACAACCCACAAACCCACTCAAAACGAACAATAAAAGCCAACAAACCCACAAACCTCCAACCAAGCAAAAACCCACAAAAACCCACAAACCCCAAAAAACAGACAAGACCACTAAAAACCCACTAAACCCACAAACCCACAACCCAGCGGATAATCCACAAAATTGCTACAAACCGTCCAACAAATAAGAGCTCCACCACAGCATATCTAGAGCAATCAATGGAATACAATGCGAAAAGTTGTAGCCACCACTCGCCAATCACTATCTCCAACCCGACAGAAAAAAACTCTTCACGACTCTAAAGTTATCGCGCACAAATACCACAAAATCAGAAAAACCTCACGAAGCTCTCCCAATCTCAAAACCTTGCAGAAAACGCCACAAACCTCATAAAGAAAATATATCCACTTGAACAACAAACTTGCAAAATCAATATAGACCAAGCCGTATAAATAAAACTCATAAACCATCAGTAAGACAAAACAGAAAAATCCCCCACAAAATAGGATATGCCACAACCCACAAACCACAAAACCCACACACCCGCAAACCCATCTGAACCCCATACCAATTATATATACAACGCAATAACCTCTCACAAACCCACAAACCCACAACCACAAACCCAACAAACCACAAAATAAACCTCACAACAGAACCTCTCACAAAAATAGCCACCCTCTCATTTACTATCATAACTTTATTCGCAACAAACCCACACACCCACAAACCCACAACCCACAAACCCACAAACCCACAAACCACCAAATCACAAAAATCTCACAAAGAATCCACGCTAGACCCACAGTAACAGTCCCACAAACCACTATATTCTCTAATCATACCACAATATCTCATACAGCGCGCGACTAACGAATCCCACTGATAAACCAACACAACAAAATCGCCAAGCTCATAAACCTCGGAACAAAACCAACAAAACGCGCCTTATCAAACCACCAGATAACCAGACTTAAGCAACAAAATACAAAAACCAAAACAATAAAAATCGCAAACTATAGCCCACAAACTCGCCAATCGCATGAGCACCACAAAATGACAAAATCCCGCTGATATCCTCCATCTAAGACCCAACATATCTCATACAAATCGACATAAAATCCACCTATAACTCCTACAGTTACCCATAAAAACCACAAACCACAAACCACAAACCCACAAACCATCTAAATCATTGTCTTTAATCACATAGTAAATTAATGGAAACGTGTGTTTAATATAATAGTTTGATAAATCTAACCTTTAGAAGTATTCAACAATTTATTAAAAAATCTTAAAAATCCTCCACTTAGCATTTAGGGTCTCGACCATATATCCAATACTTCCTCAAAATACCTCTATGTAACCATCAGGTTTTAACCCCTTCCTGCTCCCCATATCTCTCTCTCCTCCCTATTTCCCCTTCCACCTCCTCCCTTACTTACTCATTCCTTTAGTCAAATAATATCAATTCTAATATAGGCATTGATATAGATCTCCTACGTCACTATTAATAGACAAAAAATCTTAACCGCAGACATACCCTACCTAATCTAAATAAATAAAAAATATATATAAAATTTTACTACCTCGGATTCGAACAAAGCATAGAGTAAAATTCCAAGGGCACCACTTCCTACCATTCACACAAATCTGTTATAATAGAGTCTCCAGTGGGTGTGTCATTCTTTCAACTCCTTCACTCTCTTTATAGTTTTTAATTGTGTATGATATACCTTCCTTTAATATGCATAATTCTTTCTCTTTCATATATAAAAATTAATATTTATACTGAAGATCAAACAATCACAGCTCAAAATCCCTCTATAAATACTGCAGCAATACTTTTTTTTTTTTTTTTTTTTTTTTTTCTTTTTTTTTTTTTATTTTTTACAAGGTTACCACACCTCTACCGGGCATACTAGAACGTGCTTATTTAAATTTAGGAGAGTTCCCCTGATTAAAGAGAAACTCCTTTCTTGGTAATTTCTTAATCCTTTGTAGTCATGAAAAACTTTAGAGTAATTTCGATATATTAAACCCGTGCCGACATGTAAGTATTGTCGATCTTATAAATCCAGTTTTTTTGATCGTTAACTCATTTTTTTTTTTTAACGTTGATTGCACAACCTCACCAGTTTTCTTTAAATTTCAATTTTAATGTCAATCGAATTAATAAATTATTTTTTTTTCTTTCTATTTTAGTAGTCTCATAGCTTGATTACAGGGTAAAAAACCCCTTGTGCTAACATATAATAGTACACCATTAGCGTGAAGGAAGACTAACTGATGCGACATAAAGTCCAGTTAGTATTGGATCATTAATGATGTACAATCATTCTCGACACGAAAGTTATTCCACTCTGTATACCTTACTCATCCCAGTCAGGATGTGCCACCGATACCATTTATGTAAAAATTCCTACCAAGAAAATCATAATCCCTATTTCAGCTAAGAACCATTCAAAAGATTGATAGATAAATATGATAAAACAATAGTCTCCCTCTAAAGCAAACAACCCACCGTCCTAAGTTTGAACTTTGACATACATACGACATTCACTCTACTCAGCTATCTTAAGCCTGAATACTAGTTATATTCATACTAACCAAGAGCCACACATAATTAGATACGTAACTAAAATATTTATATATCTTATGAAAACTATTATATATTGATCCGATATAATATAGAATAGTATCCATCATTTGTACTCTGCTTCTCTCTCTGTTCTCTCTCTAACGGGTATTTATTATGAGCGAGAACTGTGTGAAAATATAGAATGATTTGTTAATAGATCTTGAACGAACCTTAACGCAAGGTCGAAGTTGTTCTATCCTAGTTTTCAAAGGCATCTCTCTCAGGTAGTGTAAAAATTAACCGTAGATGAAGTTCCCCTCCTTGAATTGGGCTTATGCCCGCGTTAAGTTATTGAAACTTTTTTATATAAGTAGATATATAAAGATATTTTTTTATAAATATTATTACTCTTAAACATATATTAAACAAGATAAAAACTTCATAAGTATTTTTATTCACGACGGAATATTAAACAAAATCGATGTCTTTCCTAAATAATTATGCATCACCTGCTTTAGGTCTCACACTATAATAATCACAAAGTGCAAATATGTCAGGACAATTAGTAAATAGTTGCTGTAAATAAAATAAAGTGCCCATTAGAATATATATATCATAACAATGATCTCCTCTTCCTGAGATATCTTAAATTCTATTGTTCTTTTAGATAAAATTATACTTGTATAAAAAATATTCTCGCATTCTGTTAAATTATCCAATCTTATTTCTGGACATAGTTAATTTGTGATTGCTTGTGTAGTTAAAATGCAAATAATTTCACAATATCAATGAAGATTCTCTCTTGTATCAATATTATATGAACAACCTCACACATCGCAATTTCTTGATGATAATGGAAAAAAGTTACTCATCATTATACTATTCTAACCATTCCCCCCTTCCCACTTTTGCATACACCTTACAAAGCTTGACAGTAATTATCTGTGGCGTAACACATTCACACACAATTAATACTCATTACAACTATCATCTACATATTCTCTAATATAAACTAAAACCAATAATACAATCTCAATAATTTAGATTTATCTCAAGACACATATCATTCTACGGAAGAATTCTTTGAAACTGTTTAACCACACGCGAGGCCTAACGATTCTATTTCTTACTGGCTCGAGTAAAATATTTTTCTAAAGAAAGTTTAAAAATCGAGAATAAAAATCTTCCCACTTTTAACTCCTCTATCTATATAAAATATGGCGTTTCCCCTCAAATTCTATACTATACTACACAAACGGACATTCATCTTTCTAAGTAATCCTCATAGAGCAGAATGTATAGCAGCGATAAACTATTCATGACACAACTTCATCTTACGGTTTCTAATGGATTCTTCTTTAGTCTCACAATTGCTGTTTGTTCTGTCTTATCACCCCAGAACATCAATAAGTATACTGCCAGTGGTATGAGCCATCTACAGTTAATATCTCATACATTTAGTGAAATGCAGGGCGTCGAGAGAGATTGATCATACAAATTTAAAAGGTAGTTCTAAAAGAGATTTTCCATAAAATATAGCTATATTTTATACTACTCAGAAAGTATTTAATAAACTTAAAGTGTAAGATATATAATTATCCTCACATGCTTGATCTATATATAGTATTTAGAATAATTATATAGCCCAAATGTACTAAATTATACATAAATACCCCTAGTTATATTATATAGCCCTCATAAAAATGTATATATCTATTCTTATGATAATATATATATGTATATATATATTATAATATAGTATTTATAATATATATATATATATAATATAATATAATATATATATATATATATATTATATATATATATTAATTAAATATATATATTTATATAATATATGTTATATATAATATTATATATATATATATATATATATATATATATATATAATATATATATATTATAATATTAATATATTAATATAAATATATATTATAATATATATATATATATATATATATATAGTATATATATATATATAATATATATATATATATTATTATATATAATAATATATATATATATATTTTTATTAATAATTATTTATTAATATTTATTTTTATATTAATTATTATATATAATAATAATATATATATTATATAATATATATTATATATATAAATATATTTAAATATATATATATTATATATATTAAAATATATACTTACCATTTGTATGTTAATTGCGAACTCTTTTAAGCGCTATTTTAATATGCAAGCAGTATAATACGCATTCATGATAATATTTAATACTACATGTTCTCATACACCGGACACGCCCAAAATTTGTAATATACTCTAAATTCGTTAATAAAATATATTTCCTCGGTAATTTCGATTCTACACCAAAGAGAATTTAATTATATACTCTTGTGTTTAGTTAGCTTATAAATCATAATTTGTGTAGAATTTTTTGTAAGTTAGTTTTAATATATTTAACTTACTTGTAAAATTTATTTATTTAGTAAAATATTTTATAAATGTTTATATCACGTTATTTTAATTTGAGAATTCAATTAATCATTAGTGGTGAGCTGGAGCCGGTTCGCGAGAACCGTAGTTAACTTTTATGACGAATTAAATATTGTTAAGCCTTGCTCTTCCAATCTTTGAGATTTTCTTTCAAAGGGCTGTTTAAAGAAAAGGCTTTCTCGCTTTTCTTTTTCATTATTATCTCGTTTCTCCTTATTTGATATTTTACCTAGAATGTGATATTGCCGATTTTCTTTGACCAAATTATTACAATCGGTTATCTCTTGATCTGTAAATCTTGTTTAGTTTTCTTTAACTAAACAAAGTGCAATCTTCCTCAAGTTAAGCCTGTAATTAGAAACACTCAAGGATTAAATTCTACGACAGCGTAATAAATATTGAGTATTATTGAATTATTATGGGAGAGGTTTATATAATGGATAGTTGGTGTGCCGTAATATATGCTTAATATATTTTAATAATATTATGGCTGTGCTAAAAGTTTCATCTTTACGTCTTGCGCCTTAATTTGGCCCATTGCCCTAAGATTAGTATGTTTGGTATTCTATCCAACATACAACTTGGGTTATATTGCTGATTCTATATATATTGACTAAATAGTACGTAAATGTAGTATTGGCTTTCTCTGATACGATATATATGTCATGATTCTCTGACAGTATATATGCTAGATTAAGTTTTTACTCTTGATTTAAATTTAGAATGTTAGTTTTCTATCTAACGTTCCTTTATAAGTATCGGTTTTCTCTATATATTACATATAATGTCAGTTTCTATCTGATCAGAATATTGCATTAGTTTCTCGACTGTAATTTAGAAGTTAGTTTCATCTAAGGACTTATAGTATCGCGTTTTTCTGAATGCCCACTATTATGATCAGTTTCTCTGTACAAAATATTCACATTGCGTTTCTCTGATGCGATTCTAGATGCTTAAGTTTCTCTCTAAACAGCTATTAAGTTATCGGTATTTCTCTGATGCATTAATATGTTAGTTTCTCACTCTATATGTAATTTATGAAAAATATTTGTATTTGTTTACTTATTTAATACAATATTAAAGGTAGATTTGTTTCTTCCAAATTAGAGATGAAGGTGTCTTCATCTCACGCCTTATTTAAGTTTTCGGTTTCTCCTTAAATTAAATTGATATTTATTGATGGATAATAAATATATGAGTATACTGTTTTAAAATCATTCCTTATGTACGAACTTTCATATTCATTCTCCGAAGAGCAAACTGTTAAGACCAGAGCTACCATTTAATAGTATAGTATTAATTGTATAATATATGTAAGATAATAATAACGAATTTTCTTCTAATTTTATATTTGTATGAATCCTATATCAATACTGGCTATTTTTATATTTGTTATTTAGAACAAGGTTTTAGAAATCAACTAATGTATTTAGAAAAGTTAATACTACTAAAGGGTATTATATTTAATCTTTAAAATCACTAATTCAAATCTAAATATATAATATCAGCCGATTAAGACTGTTCTAAAAATAGTTTCAACTTCTTCAATAATAATATATATATACGACTATAATATAATATATAATTAATTAAATATATTATATATATATATATATATATATATATATATATATACTATATATATAATATATTATATATATATTAATATTATAATATAAAAAGAAATAGAATAGGATATTATTTATACTTATATCTTAATATGAAAATGATATCATATATAAAGAATAATATATATATATAAAAAGAAAATAGATAGTATTTATATTATATCTTATATATTAATATAGTAGCCTTTAATTTTATAAGTATAGTTGACTCCTAAGGATACGAAAATCAAATATAAAATGATAACTTAAATTTCAATGATTTTTGAGATGCTTTTAAATTTTCATTAGTAAATAACAATTTTCAAATGATAAGTATTTATATTTGAAAATAAATTAGTTTATTCCTGCACCATATTTTTTTGTTGACTTTATTGATTTTCGAACTTGAGGCAACATAAAAACAACAAAGAATTAATTTTTAATTTAAATTTTATTAATGAATGTATATGTAATGAGGGTACAAACACCATGACAGTTCAAGAAATTGATTAATTTGATAATTATTATCTATCAATATAAACCTTTTGATTCGGGGTGGGCCTTTCACGGCCTCCCCCCACTCTATATATCATCACCCTCACCCGTCACTCACTCGAGCGGGGTTATGCCTCCCGCTCGAAGCTCGCTACGGTCGTGGGAGGGAGTTTTTTTATAAAAATAAAAAATACCCTAAATATTTATTAATTTATAAACGACATTCCCATAAATAAAGTTGAAAAATGCATTTGATTGATTTTGTATTTTTATATAATTTATAATATATAAATTAAAAATATATATATATTATTACCCTTATCTCTAAATAATAGTCAATATACATTAATATATATCGCAATAATAATAATAATACCACTAATAATAATAGTTTTAAATATAAATATCAAACTAAGAATAATAATTATTGATTATTTTTAATACTAAAAGCAAGCTCGGTGTATTTCTCCAAATGTCAAAATGTCATTAAAGTAGGACCGTTTGGTTTAGTTCCTTGCAATCTGTAATTAGAAAAGACACCCGAAATCGCGTTGAGTGTTTATGACTATCTCGCCCGAATTTCCCCCTCGGTATAAACCGGTCAAAGCTTCTATAAAAATGTCCAATATGGAAACCTTTATTATTTAGCTATAAATTAATAAAATACATTTAAAAACATCTATATATATACTGGACACAGGAGGAGAGCAGTATATATAACGTTATATATATATATTAATAATATATTATATATACTGTAGTAGTGTAATTGGCATAGGATGTATGGGTGTATAGGGTCCTCCATCGCAATAATTAAGATAATGACATAAGTGCATATATATATATATATATATATATATATATATTATATATTATTAATGAGAACAATCTCTGAGATTGTTGTTCATCCATAATTATCTTTCCTTGTGAAAGAATCTAAGTACCGATGTTTTAACTCAACTATTTCCCTCGCTACTATCCATATTTACGCCGCTATCAGGAATTATCGATAATTTTAAACCCAAGAATCTCATGAGATTTATTCTTCATCTTTAAATAATGCTGAATTTATTTTGCGCCATATTAAAAAAATAATTTTTCTATAGGAATTGCAATACTCCTGTTTTATCTTCTTCTTTCTTCCATTTTCTTTGTTTTTTGTTTCTGTTAACTTTTCCACTACACAGTTGTTTTACCTTGCGCTAAATTTACACTTAAACTTTTTTTTGGGATGATTTTTTTCGCTGTTTATTCTTCTCCATTTTGTTCTGATTTATTTATGCCAGACATTTAAATTTGTTCTAAGGATGTGATTTGTGATCTACCTCAATATAATTCTAAAAAAGTCCACATGCCGCCCGTATTTTTCCTGATATTATTAAATTTTGTTTTTCGGGGTTCCACATTACCTAGGTAAACTAATTTGTCTGGGTTTCTACGCGATTACGCTGCGGTAAAACTAATGTGCTTATAACAATCTAAACTGTCTAGTCTAACGGCTATTCTTTCTGCTTTGAAGCGAGCTGCTCAACCATGTTTGAATATCTAATCTATCTATCTATCTATCTATCGTATCTAAGTTTCTCTCCTATCTACTATTTAGGTGATATAGAGTGCAGTATCCGAGGTCGTATCTATCTATTCTATCTATCTAGTTCTATGCCTCGTGCATATGTAATAGCTTATCTATATATTGTACTGATGTTAGTGTCATATTATTATCGGGAAGAGATTAGTTTGCTATGGCTCGTGATAGTCTATCTAGTATAGTGATGTGTTGTGTGTATCGATCTATCTGTCTATGTATATGGAACGGGCTGAGTTATCTAGTCTATTATCACGTATCTATTATCTATCTAATATCTATTCATACTCCTTTCCTTCGCCTTCGGTGTATCTATCTATCTATCCATCTTATCGTGATCTAAGTCGTGTTCTATTCTATGCTATCTATTACTATCTATCTATCTATCAGATAGATAGTATGTATGGCTTCCGTAAGAGACGCTCTGCTGACGATCGATACTTCTTTCCTTTCTTTACTCATGTGTCTCTGCGCTTCGGTGCTTTTGTGAATTTTTTATGTATATGGCACAAAAAATTATTTTCAAATATTCTCCTGGTTTCTATGTTTCTCTCTGTTTTAATTTCCTTTTATATCACTATTACCTGTTGATTACAGTCACGTTCATCATTTAAGTAATAATTACAGTCACGTTCATCATTTAAGTATATTAATATTGAAGGCTCTTTAGGTTTCTGTCATATACCAAATTCAAATTCTACTTTTCATTAATTGCGTTCTATGTATCATTTTATCATATATCTAATCTTACGCTCATCATTCTGCCATTTATTACTCTGTTCATTTAGAAATCATTCCAACAAATAGCAGTTAGGTGACGCTTAGTGGCTTGCATGGAACATCTGAGTTTTGATCCCCCCACTTCAAATTAGGTAAGAAAACTTGGTTATTTTCAATACGTCAAAAACTCATTTTCTTCATCTTTCGACTTTATGCAATCTTTCAAACAATTTCCATATAATCTTCAAAACCTCTTAACATTATTACTTCAGCTGCTTTCTCTGTATTGGGGTTTCGTTCGTCCCTGTATTAAGTACGCTTCACGTATCGAGGGTGGTTTTCATACTCCTACTGTTTCCCTAGAACTTTTTGCCTTATTAATCCGACTTTATATAATTTTCTAGCCCAAAAATCGTTGAATCATTCTTCTTATACTACCACTATACTACCACTCATACTAAACAACAAACAATTACAGTTTTCACCACTGCTGACATTGTTTCATGCTCACTTTTCGTGGTGACTTCTTCTCAAACATAACAAAGAACATGGGAAGAATTTTGCAATTATTCACATAACAATTTCCTGAAATTATAATTGTTAGATGAATTTTTCAAAACATGAATAATTAAAACAAACAAGTTAAACCATTTGAGACTGTAAGGAATAAACAAGCTAACAAACAAAGATTCCACACAAAGACGCATCCAGAAATACTAAACAAGATCTGCACAAAAAACACATTCCGTATTCATCTTTATCAAACATATCCCAACATGACAATGTTCATATTTTTACCATTAACATGATAATAATTAACAAAAATAATTTAGCATATAACCGTAACTAACCAGCATAATACCTAAGTAAAGTGTTATAGCACGATATGTTCTATTACAACGAGAGTTTAGCATAGGACTATATTAAACCTTGCAGTTCACTCTGCCATACTATTTGGAAAAAGCGTCGATTTGATAGACCTATGAATCATTACAGAACCTTCTCATCTTCGAAAAGGTCACTCAGATCTACAATACTACGTTGTCTATCGAACCAATCACACCTCACGTAAACAACACACACCTGACAACAAACTAACCTATCACAAAGCGCATGCACTTAAAATAAAAACACAGCAATTAACTATACATCAGACTTACTATTATTGACATACACTCACGCATCATTCTATCAAATGTAAGTCAATAACTATATATACGTCGTAATAAAGCATCTCAACGGGATTGGTAATCTACACAGATATTATAAACAGCAAAGACATGTATTTTCTCCGTACCATTTTATAATATGCTGACTAATATACAGACATAATGCTCTAAATAACTATCAGTCCATTTACACAACACTATACCATGTATGAGTATTTAAACATGATTGAATCAAATATGCCGAAATAAATGGCATTATATATTACAAGTTGAATATACTATTGATAGAATACATTTTTATTTAAGATATATTTAATAACTTATCCATATCTTTCATTTTCAAGACAGACATAGGATTCAAGTGTATTATGTGAAGTTCTTTTTCAGAGAGAATTAATTATCAAAACTATATATCGTACAGTCACATCTTGAAACTTACCATATAGTTCCTATCAGTCACCCTATTTATTGAATTAAGAAATATTATATTTAATATTAAAACTGGCAGTTTGCTCTTTGGCAACTGACTAAACCATTTTTTTCCTATATTTTTAATGAGTATCTTCAATTCACCGCCCAAGACCATGATTTCAATATAACTAGCTTTCATTCTATCATAGTGAGAAATATATATATTATTATAAATACGGGAAAACATTTTATTTTATCTTCCCTCGTATTTCGATATGATCATTAACATTGCATGATTGGAAGTGTTTTCGTGCTGGGAAGCACGCGCACCTAATGTTTAATCGTAATAATTTGTGTTTGTTTTGTTATTGATAATAATATCGCGTTTTTTTTAAGTTAATTACAACCTGAAATGTCGATAAGTATTTAATCTCATCGAAGTTGTGTGTGTGTGTGTCGTCGGAGGTGTTATGTCAACATCGCTTAATATTTGTAGTTGCTGGGATACAACTCTCTCAATAATCTTTTTTATTTTAAGCAACGGCTGTCAATATCATATTTCAGTGTGTGTGTTGTTAAGTCTGTAATGTTCATAGTTTAGCTTTACAGACAGTTAAAACTTTACTTTGTTTGTCTTTACCCCCTTAAAGGTATTATTTGTTAGTGACAAGCTGTATGCTTAGTATTTTTATAATGAGAATTACTATTTAATGTAAACATTAACAATCATTTGGGAATATTTTGATAACATGACACGGAATGTGTTTTTTGAGAGCTTGTTAGTTACTTTACTGGTATCTAAGTGTGACTTTGTTAATGTTATCTGGTTATTCTTACCTAAAGTGTCAGGTTTTCGTGTATAATATACTATTCTTAAGTCAACTTTACAGCATGTTAGCTGTATATAATAGGAAAAACTTTGTTACTAGCATACTATTCACCGTCTATATGATAATTACACAAGTTTTAGTAAATTTTAGTTAAATAGACCCATATCAGTGGTAACATTACACACTTTTACTGTTAGAATATGCTATTAGACCAAGTTGAATAAGATACTCTTTTGGATGCTTAAGTAGTTACTTTACTTGCTGCTAGGTGTGAAACTTGTATAATGTTGACGTTTTTCTGTTTAAGCATGAGTTAAGTTTTCGATTGTACATTATTTTTTAGTTCAGATGATGCTAATAAGCTTTAATAATTAAAACTTTGTTATCCCATATAATGTCTGATCTTTGTATAAAGAACTGAATTTTATGTATATGTTTATCCAAAATTACTACTCGAAATGTGACCTTTAATCAATAGATATCAGTAGATCACAGAATGTCAGAGGAGTGATAGCGAGGGAAGCCTGGATGGTGCTGATTCAGTGATTTACTGCTTTAGGGTATGTAAAAACGTAAATTTGTAAGTTATAAACATAAAAGTGTAAGAATTATTTTATTTACTTTATTTATTTAGTTTATTTATTATTTTTCTTTAATGTCTGAAAACCATTATTTCCGAAATCTACAGATCCAATAACAATAATAAACACACCAACACTGTTGTTATACTACTGTTTTATTAAACTCAGCACCTCGTGGCTCCAGCACCGTCCAGTATCACTCTGAACCTGCGACATTCTCCTCCTCCTCCTCATCTTCATTCTTTCTTCTTCTTCCTTTTTTCCTCATCCCTTCTTCCCTTCTTCTTCTCTTGTTTTGCATTCCATGCATTCTTCTTCTTTTCTTTTCAGGAAGGACCCACCCTCGTGGGTTCCCTGGACTCAAACCAACCCAACTCCGACTCCGTCTCGAATCCGACTCCGCTTCCGTCTCCGTCTCCGTCTCCGAAATCTCAGCCTTTCTCTATCAGTCTTCTACGATCATTTTTAATTTTTTATGGGGCAGCGTCCCCCCTTAAGGACGCAGAGGAACGTTAATCTCGTCTCCGACGAATACCATTCATATAGCACACATCCAAATTTTAGCCCGTATACGTTAAGCCTTAACTGGTTTTCAAGGACAATTTTACTCTGCTAATGCTGCAACACACCCCCTTAGAGGTGACCTAGGCACCAAAAACTCGCAGGGAATCAGTTTATCATCACAATAATCACTATACCAAGGTTTTACAGGCATACTCTATTCCTTCATTATAGAGCGAGTGTGCAGTACCAGCGCGGAGGCGGTGCGTTGCGGTCGCGGTCGGTGCTGGTCGGTGCGGCGGACTCGAGCGCGAAGCAGACGCCAGAAGGGATTTTAAAAAAACAAACTCAGAAGTGATCCCCTTCGGGATACTTTCTTCGACGTATAACATATAATAATAATAATGTGTTTGTGTATGCGCACCCGCTCTGTCTGCTTGTCTGTCGTCACACAGACCCTTCGGTCTGTTTTGACCTCAAGCTGGCGGTCACTACTGAACGCTCTATAGCCTAAACTTCACCCAGCAATCACCCACAAGGGCGTAAGCGCCAATATCGGGTCCACCCTCGGGGACCCACCTCTAATATAATCCTACAGAACTTGAAAAATTACACGGATTCAGCTTATCCCAACAACATTATATTTCCAAGTTTCAACCTATAAACTTCATTCCTAATATCGAAAAGCGAGGAGCTCCGGACGGTCAATACTATATATAATATATATATATAATATATAATATATATATATATAATATATCATATATATATATAATAATATTAATAATATATATATATATATATAATATAATAGCATATATATTATAATATAATATATATATATATATATATATATATATATAATATATACATATTTATAATATTATATATATATAATATAGTATATATATATATATATATAATTGATATATATATATTATATATATAATATAATAGTATATATATATTATATATTATATACGATATATTTATAATATATATATAAATATAATAAATTTATATTATATTATATGATATATATTATTATATATAATATTATAATATATATATATATAATACTTTATATATATATATAAATAATATATATATATATATATATTATAATATATATATATATAATATATATATACTATATATATACTTATTATATATATATATATATTATATAATATATTAAATATAGATATATATAATATATATTAAATATATATATATATATATATATATATATATATATATATATATATATATATAAATATATAAATATAATATATATATATATATATTATATAATATATAATATACTATATATATATATTCAAGAAATGGCTGAAATCATGTACATTAGTGTATAACAATATATCATATTAAATTGCTTAAAATTAGCAGGTTTATTTGCTTTTGAACAATACAAACATCAACATTAGCTTCAATACCAAAAGCTTCAAAATCTAAATTCAATTGCAAAAATAAAGGGGATTAATATTGTCTTGGAAGAGATTGATGCTGTCGTGTGTGTGTGTGATGCTTTGTTTTTGTTTGTGTGTGTACTGGTGTGTGTTGTGTGTGTTAACTTCTAAGGATATTATCCAATAATGAATGACCATATTTAAATAGATAATTTGAATGACCTGAAAGAGGAATATTATTAACAACGTATACTCAATAAAGAAGATACAGAAAGTCGACAACAAATTACATCCTCAGAAAACGAAATTATGAATTTAAATGAATTTGGTTCAGAATTTTGGCCCAAATACATCTAGCAAGTTAGAACATTAAACCGGTCCATTTGTGCTATTGGTGCCCGGAACTTTCTGTCTGATGTGACAAACGCTAAATTCACCGTTGTATTAATACAATCAACAGGAAAATTTTTCTCAAATTTCTAGCTAATAATTTGTCAGGGTCCTAAAATATTCGCCGCTATTCCTTCTGCATTTTATTGATACTACTATATAAACTTTACCTATTTTTTCCATTAAGGGTCAAACAACAAAAATAACTTGTGCCAAAATGGCGCAGAAACCCGGCAAACCCAATTCTTTTAGAAAAATCACATTGCAACTTACTATTCTGGCCGATTACAAAGTTATATCTACTAGACACATTTTCTTCAAGTCATTAGTTTCCTTTAATTACTAATTATCATACCCCACACCCACAATTAACTATTAAGATAGCATCCCGTTTACAGATATAAATACAAAAAAAATAAAATATATATGGTTTAAATAATCTCTTTACATTCGGTATAGCTTCATCAAATATGTTTCATCCAAAAAGTCCAAAGAAATTTGGATATTTCAATTATAACACAACCCAACTACTCAACTTAATAGACACTAATCCTAAATCGAATATTTAAACTTACCTTTAATTCAGCATTGCACTCAATTGTATTCTTTATTTTTAATACTTAAAATAAATTATATGATAATTAAAATTAAGTAAAAATGCACTAATCTCCCCGTGATTCACTATTTAAAAACTTTCGACAAAAGACATTCCATTGAGTGAAGGTCTGCCAGTCACCTCAATTAACTATTCAGGCAAAAATTTTTAAATTGTTTATTTTTAAACTTACCCTCAATTGTACACATCATTCGCAAACGAATTTTAAATTTGTTTTTATTTCATACTTATGCTAAAATTGCGTAAAGAAATAGTTTGCATAAAGTACATCAACAATATCTGTAATAATATTAATCACGTATTCATTGAATACTCAGATCAATATCACAATTCAAGAGACACTCAAAAAATGAAGACTAACTTTAATACTCTCTCCACCTCTCCCAATATCAAATTATCAAGAAACGCAGAATTCGAAAAGGGAGTCCAATTCAGAAAAGTCAGTGACTCCTCATCTCTACTAGAAGTAAAGAGTATTCCCAATGTTAGGCAAACTTTTATATACTTATATTCACTCTGACATAAATAATTGTTATAATTCTAAATTCATCTTTCAACTCATATAATCCCTATTGAAAACAAACATAAACAATAGCAAGAATTATATCGCCCCTATATATTGGTAATCCGAATGGACAACCAGCGCCTTTTCGATAACCATAGCAATACCATTAACTCTCTTATTTACAAATCGCTTCTTACCATGCACCCAGACCACTCATCCAATAAAACCTTGTTTGCAAGCATGAAATCAACAATAGTTTGAAGAAAAAAAATCACGACTGACATAATACTAAAAATCCCAATCAGAAGACACTCTGAGAAGACGACTCAAAACAAACGAACATTATCGGTACGGACTTCATTTTTCAATTTCAATTATATTCGGATTACGGCCTTCATTCTTTTCACAACATATCACAGTTCTAGATTCATCGTTAACATAGAAACTTCATTCTTTGGTTAGGGATTTCTTTCATCATTTTAATTGGATTACTAGGCAGAAAACTCATTTGTATTCACTACAACTCCTGACTCTTTTTCGAATTCTTAAATGAATTCCATGTGCCAGCTCACTTTAATGATCAAGAAACTCTTTCAAAACTACATTATCCCTAATTTTCATACAACTTTACCTCCACATTATATCACCCGCAATGTTTCTTTCTAACTACACTTTGAAAACTATTCCTCCATTTATTCAAATCAATGATTACATCAGAAACCGCCTTATATTTCACATTTCCTCTGGATTAAACGTGAGATCGATGCAGGGCATATTTTACTCATGGAATAATCTACAATTCTAACTAAAGTTATGTATATAAACCTTTTTGTATTTTTATGCATTCCCAAATTTTGTTCACGTTTGCTTATATCAACGCGCTTCATAACCAAATAATGCTTTTTGAACATGCGTCTTTCATATTTATGGTATAACCATT
This sequence comes from Trachelipus rathkii, assembly GCA_015478945.1. Taxonomy (NCBI): domain Eukaryota; kingdom Metazoa; phylum Arthropoda; class Malacostraca; order Isopoda; family Trachelipodidae; genus Trachelipus; species Trachelipus rathkii. The sequence goes on along the minus strand of JABUQX010077392.1, from coordinate 4,186 downwards.
TCTTTTTTTTATGTATACCATTTTTAATTTTTAATTTTTATGCATTCAAAATTTTGTATGTTGCCTTCATCAGTTAAAGCTAAGGCAATATGCAAATATCTAATGTCTTTCTCATTATATATTTTTATTCATTTTTAGTTCATTTGAAATGTTTCTATAGTTTGTGCGCATTTTAGAAATGCCACCCAATATATGATTGCATTTGAATGATATAATTATTCTTTCACACTATGTATTTATAATACATTATACCACTCCGTGTTTTAAATGAGAAATAATAGTAGTACCTCCAATTTAATCATTCGCAAAAAATTTTAAAATTTGTTTTTATGTTAAAACTTATGCTTAAATTTGCGTAAGCAAGAATATTGCGAAGTACATAATATGTATATTAAAGTCACTTTCATTAAATACTCAGTCAATACACAATCGAAGACACTCTGAGAAAATTCAGAAGACTCACTTTAAATACTCTTCCCGAGCCTCTCCACAAATATCAACATTACACAGAAAAACGCAGAATTCGAATAATTGTATCCACAATTCAGAAAAGGTCAGTGATCCTTCATTTACTTATGAAGTAAAGAGAGTTATATCAACCTGTTGGCAACTTTATTACCTATATTCATGAATCAAATCATTTGTTTTAATCTTTGAAATCATTATGTCCCAATCATATAAAGCCTATTAAAAGTAACAAAAATAAACAATAGAAGAACTTATCGGCCCTATAGTCCAATATTGGGCCAAAACCCATCATTTTTTCCCACCGTAAAAACACATAAAATTCTTAATTTTCATTAATTCCTGTGAAAAGATAGGAGACTTTCGCATGTTTTGACCTCTCAACCGTGGTTTTCGAGTTTTCTTTTGTTTTTCTTTCAATTTTTCACTTTTTCCAAAAACCTATGTTTCTGACATTTTTAGCTTCAACTCCTACAATTTTTTTTTAAAATGACTTAACTTCAAAATGCCCAAAAGGTCCAAGGGACCTAGAAAAGTCACAAATGTATTTATTTATTTTTTGAAATTTATTTCAGTAAGGTACAATTTCAAAATCCACTTTTTTTTATATTTTTAAAAAAAATGAAAAATTTGCGATAACTTTTTTCTGCTATTCGAAATGGATGAAATTCCCAGAGCATGTGAAAGTCGCGGACAGGGCACATTTTCTTTACCTAAATAATTTCTTATGTATATGCCTTATTTGATTTCATTCGGAACAAATTTCCCAGAAATATTTTTTGCAATTTGTAAAAAAAAATCACATTCCAATTATAAGAAAATTATCTACGTAAAAAGATGTAATCTCCACCAATCTACAATCCTGAAATTTTGATGTCATCGATAATAAAAAAAATATATATCAAATATTTCACCCTTTTTCAAAAAAATAAGTTTTAGAGAAACAATATTTTTTCTGATAATATTACTATTTTTTCCTATTTGTCAAATCAAGATCAAATTTTCAGATTGCATAGCGAATGAATACATCTTTTACTTAGATAAAGTTAATTCATGGTCAACAAAAAAATTTTTAAAAAATTTGGCAAAACATTTACTTTGAAATTTATTCCTAGAACAAATCAAAACCTACTGCACATACAAAGAAATTATTATGAGCTTCTGCATCTCCACTCACTATATAGGTTCTCAAATTTTAATGCAATTTCTGTGGAAAGTAAAAAAAATTATCCAATTTATCATTTACTTAAATTTAAAAGTAGCGTGTAACCAAGCGTTTACATTGCTGAGCACAAATGTAAAAAATCAAAAAAACTCTGGACTTTGTAAAATAATAGACCCATATAAAATGCCAATATTCCAAGTTTGAAGTCCATTCAATAAACAATTGTAGAGTTGAGCTGAAAATTGTCAAACAACATAAGTTTCTTGGAAAATTAAAAATTCTGAAAGAATACTACAGAAACATAAAAACCTCGACAACGACGTTTTAATGTCAGAAAAATCATACAGTTTGTTCTTTTTTCATGCCAAAATGACTGAATATAATTAAAATTTTATGATACTATTTATTAGGGAAGGGCAAAATGGGATGTTTCCTGCCCAATTATTAGACCCTGCTAACTTATAATTAATTAATTAAAGCAACAATAATATATTTAACCTGCCATCCTGTAATACATCCAAGCAGAAAGGAGTATTTTATATAAGAATCATAGGGTAAAAACTTAAACATAATAAATTTTCTTTATAATATATATATATATATAATATAATATATATATAATATATATATATATATATATATATATATATATATATTATATATATATATATATATAATAATATAATATATTATATATATATATATATATATATATATAATTAATATATATAACTATATATTATATATATATAAATATATAATATATATATATATATATAATATATTATAATATATAATATATATATAAATAGTATATAATATATACATACATATATATATGGCCAACAACACCATTAGCTCAGAGCAAGATCAAGAGAGCGCTTCCAAAAAGTCGTATTCATTCTCCCCTCCACATCACAACTGGGCGTTTCGTCACGTATTGTTAGGTCTGCTCTGATGCACTTTTCTTTCTCATAAATTCTTGCAACTTTTCAAAGGTCTTGAATTAATTGTTCACTTTGCTAACATCACCTCTCCTCCTCTAAACATCACTTCTGTTATGTCTTATATGAGAATACATGGGTATTGAGTTCTGATAAGCAACACCTACTCTGTGACCTCTACTACTCTATCTCTCACCTTCAGTAAAAGGCGTTATTGGCCATGTGTACGATTATATTAGCTAGTTCCTCAGCTCTATTTGGGTGTTTTTGCAAAACTTTTCCACCTATGGCCTTAAGATATATTCTGACTTGAACTACTAAAATTCATCTGTTTCTTGCATTTGTTCTAATAATTCAATGACCTATTACCAATTAGAATATTCTCTCTTCTTATCTTTCTCTGAATCACCATTCTTTGCATTCAACGTTCACCACCGCTCTTTACTAATTCTCAAGATACAGGCTAGTTGGAACTTGACTTACCATTATTTCTATCCAGAATAACATCGCAGTTGGTGCAGCTCCTTACTCGTATCCCTGGTCTCACGGTAAATGACTCCAACACTGTAACTTGTTCCACACCTATTCTCCTTATTTTTAAAAACTCTTTGCTCCTCATGTTCTCGACCAGTTTCTTCTCTCTGATCTGTTCTATCTCTTTAAGTCTTCCGAAAGACAAAAAACCTACCTTCGGCGAAAAACGTTCTCAGCATTTGTGTCTAACTCGCGACCATCTGTCGATAATCTTAGATCCAGAAATGACTATCTTCCCTGAGGGGTTCCCGGAGTGTGTGAGGCTACATATTATATTATTCTCTCTCTACACGGGATCGTAACATTCCATTCTTCCCTAACATAATCCTACACAACCTTGCCCTAACTTCTGCTTGTCTCGGTTTATTCTCAAAGGAGAGGCGTATCCAAAACATCCAAGAACTAACGCAACATATATTTCATCCACAATCGATGGAACTAGAACTTTAATCTCCAGAAAGAATAAATTTTTTTCCTCTTCCTCACCTTGCTTGACATCTAACTTTGCCTCTTCCTGTCCTCACTCACCTCTCTATATCTCCTTTTGACTGTCATGGCTTGTCTTACCTTCCACAAAGGCTGAACTCTTACGCGAAAACCCTAGCTTCTAATTTTCCACTATTAGGTTCATGCCATCCTCCTTCCACCCTCCAACTCCTTAATTTCCAAACTTATGTTTAAATCTTTATCAAATTGTAAAAGTGAAATAAGAAGAAAAAGAAAAAAAAAAAAAAAGAAAAAGAAAAAAAAAAAAAGGACAACAAGAAATAATTAATAATAAAAATAATATAATAATATATAATAATAATAATAATTTATAATAATAAAATAAATACATAATAATAAATAATAAGAATAATAATATAATAATAAAACTAATAAGATAATATAATAATATAATAAAATAAAAATAATAAAATTCTTAACTACTACTAGTACTAATAATAAGAAAAAATAATATAATAATAATAATAAATAAATAATATATAATAAATGAATAATAATATAAAATAATATAACTAATAATAATAATAAATAATACAATAATAATATATAAAATTAATATAATAATACCTCT
>JABUQX010077391.1:15000-32500 GCA_015478945.1 Trachelipus rathkii | reverse complement strand
ATCCGCGGATTGCGGATGCTGATAGCGGATAGTTAAGTTTTAGAGTTTTAGCCACAGCTACTTTCATAATTAATATATATATATATATTATATATATGATATAATATAATTAATAATAATATATATTATAATATATAATTATATATATATAAATATTTATATATATATAGATATATATTAGGATGGCCGATAGTGAATTAGGCCAGATAGCTGGATACCGATATGGCTGGAAGTTAACGTATATTCGGCAGTCTGTTATATAGCGTAGGGCGGGTGAGTTAATTAAAAAAAAAAAAAAATCTTATGTAAACCACAAGTAGTTACTATAATTTTATTATAATTGTTATTACTAGAGAGATTTTTATATTTTTAGAAAATATAATAAATTAGGGTATAAATGTCCCTAAATAGAATTTCACATTTGAAAAATGCGAGAGGGGGAGGAAGGGTTTTTTTTTTTAACTTTGTATAAATTTATTATTATTTTCAGTATTACAGTTGAGGATATTTATTTAAACTGGCAAAGTAAAATTTTGTTCCAAACAGTGCATAGTGGTTAAATCGCCGGGCCTAACTTGGCCCGATCCCAATTTTCACCCCCCCCCATAAAAATTGATGAGGGTGAATTGGGCCCCATTGTTATTCTTTTTATGTAGGCCTATATTATGACATTTTATTACGTATAGTAATTTAAAATATAATAAACAGTTACTTATATTAAGTAAAAATAAAATAAAAAAAGAATTTTATAGGAAAATATGAATTCAAAAAAAGTGTCAAAATTTGTCCAACGAATGGGGTGATGGGCCACCACATTTTTAATTTTCTAAAGTTATTTTCATTATTGAAATTAAATTTCTTGTTAAAATGTTTAAATAATGAACCAATTATAATGAAATTGAATATAAAATTTAAAAAAATTAAAAATTATAAAAATTAAAAAAATTTTTTAAGTTTTTTTTCAAAAAGAGTAATTTTTAAAAAGATTGCCCAATGTCACCCCACAATGTGGTCTTATACCAACCCTTCAAAGGAGTCTTAAATGAGGTATATATAAACTTCCTGAGATTCCTATTATTAATTACTTTTATAGATATTATATTCTAATTAAGTTCTTTAGTCTTCATCATTTCTTGAAAAAAAGAAATCCAAAAAGTGCATTAATGGAAAGTGGGGAGACGAAGTTATACCTAAAGTGGCCCATCACCCTGCCCGACGCTATACCGGGATTTATATATAGTATATATATTATATAAGAATATATAATATATATATATATATATATATATAATGATATATAATACTATATATATATATTAATATATAATAAATATCAAATATATATATAGTATATATCCAGTCACCAATTAGGTGCCCCCTGTATCTTAAAAAAAACACTATCATCTACATAAAAACTGAATACATTGTGATAATTCAGCGTACATTGTATGCAAGAAACCAAAAAAAAAAAAAATTTATATTTTTTTTGTTAATATATAAAATTGAAAAATGAGATACGTACGCTTCCAACTTAATTAAAACTGATACCATAAAAAATAAACTTTCTTTATATCTTTTCAATACTTTAGGGAAAACTGAAAAATAATGCAAAAATTAAAAATTAAAAAAAATAAAAATTAAAGGTTAAAATAAAAAATTAAAATTGCATATAGGTTAGGTTAGTCAGGTCAGGTCACCAAAAAAAATTTATTTCGCCTCTAGAACAGTCTACCTCATCATAGAGTTTATGAGGAGTGTGTGTGCTGTGATGTGGTGTGTGTGTCTGTGTGTGAGGTGTGTTGTGTGTGGTTGAATTAAACATTGAAAAGAAAATATTGGGGGAATCATGACTTTGGAACGCGAAAATTTGAGGGAACGAGAATTATCGTCATGAACTATTTTGATTATTATTAGTTTTTTTTATCGCACTTTATTTTAATTCTTCTTCATTTTTCCTCCATTACAATGTGCGTGATTTCAAAAATTATTCATTTTAAGAGCTATCATAGTTTTTTTTTTACATACAGGGGACAGCTAATCTGGAGGCGACATTATTTATTATTATATATATATATATATATATTATATTATATATATATATATATATATTATATATATATATATTATTATATATATATATATATATATATATATATATATATATATATAGTATATATATATATATATATATATATATACAGAGTGGACGTTCCGCAATTTAAGTCCGCAATTTGCGGAATACCAAATAAATGAGGAATTGCGATTCCGATTAATTTCAGAAAAATGTTGGTTGAATAGCAGTTAGGAATGCCTTATATCATTCCACATTAGAGGACTTTACCAAAAAAAAATTGCTGGTTTCAGTGGATTTCCAAAATTTATAGTACCACAAATTTTTACACGGTTGGCCCGATCTTTGTTACGTCTGATAGCAACACCGAAAAATCTTTTTTTTTTTTTTTTGCAAAAGGATAATGTTTTAAAAAAGTTTTTTTTTTTTTTTTTTTAAAATTTTTTAATTTTATAAATGATATTGAAAGTAACTAGAAATTTATTCTCCCATATAGATATAATGATTTATTGATTTTCTATAAATTATAATCGATATTGACCATTTATTCGTAGCACCACTTTTCTTAATAGCAGACGTATATATATTTATTTCCGACATTGCATTTTATCAAGTTTTGTGCCCTGACCATTGCTCTGATTTTTATATTTTATCAATGAAGGCGGTAACATTGAGAATAAATTAGTGTTTTTTTTTTATAGTAAATTTCTGAGAACGTGCGTATATATACTGGTTAAATAATACAATGCTTAAACACGTTAAATAAGCAGTGGTATTACTATTTAGTAATACAATACTTAAACGTGAGAATAAAATTGTGGTGGTAAAAATTGATTAACATGTGTCTTTGTAGCTTAATTCCATTATAATTATCAATTTTTTTACGTATTATTATTTTATGATTTTTATTTAATCATGGTATTAAAATATTTTAATATTACCATATTTTTACCATAATTTATGGAAACTTGTCACCACCAAATTTCAGATAAATTGTATAAACTAATTATCTTATGAATGAACAAAATAATATAACAGTGGTATCCAGCATCAGCAATCTTATCTTTTCTATATCATATATAATATATATATATATATATATATTATATTATTATATATATATAATATATAATAATAATATATATATATATTATATATATATTATAATATATATATTATAATATTATAATGATATATACCGTATTATATACGGATGTATATATATATATATAATATATAATATATATTATATATATTATATATATTATATAATATATATATATATATATTAATTTTTCAAAATTATTTATAAATTTCCCAAACGAGGAAGAAACTACTAGGGAAAGTAAATTATCTGTTATCCGGGCCGGATACCGGAATAGTCAAAAACTTGCCGATAGGCCGGAACCGATAGTTGCCGGATATCCGGCCCATCCCTAATATATATATATATATATAATATATATATTATAATATATATATATATATATATATATATATATATATATATATATAATAATAATATATATAATATATTAATATATATATATATATATATATATATATTATATATAAATAATATATATATATTGTAGTCGACCTACTTTTCTATTTTTTTTAATCATTTTAAATTATATTTATTTTGTTTAGATAAAAAACGTTTTGCTTTATTCAATTAAAAAACATATCAAAATTTCTTTAAAATAAAGTCACCCATACTAAAAATTTCTAGTTTTAAAATAAAATTAAATTCTATAGATGCAAGAACGGGTAATGTATGTATTATTATTATTATATTTTTATTCTTATTGATTATTATTTTTATTATTATTATTTAATTCCTGTAAGTAGTTAAATTTTAATTGTATTATTATTATAAATTTTTATTGTTATTTTTATTATTATTATTGTTATTATTTTTATTATTATTTCATTATTGTTTTTATTATTATAGTTATTAACTGTGGTAATTTCCACAGTTTTTGTTTGCTTCTTTCTAGTACTTTGTAAATAAATGTGAATTCATCAGTACTATAATTCAACCACCCTTTCATCGTGGAGCCAAGAAATCAACAGCTGTAAGTCTGCGATATATTGTTATCAATAACACTTAACATACGAAGTTTTTATGTTAATAGCTACTTGTCTTATTATTGTTAAAAGCTACTATGTCCGTTAACTATTTAATAAAAATAACTAACTTTGTATGGTTTATTGTGGAAATTTATAGACGGTAGTTATAACTGGTGACCCCAGATTATCGAACATCCATATATTTTTATTTATACAGTCTTTGTATTTTATTGTAATTTGTTACATTATCGTTTTTTTTTTTCGTTTTTTTTTCTATCTATTGTATTATATTTTGTATTGGAACCTGTTGTGCATCTTTGAGCTGTTACAATAATTATATTTCTATTCAATATGACTACTACTACTACTACTACTACTACTACTATTACTACTACTACTACCACTACTACTACTACTACTTCTCCTACTACTATTTGTTACTACTCCTATTACTATTTCTACTCCTTACTCTTAATATGTTATCTGATTCTATTCCTTCTTCTTTCGACTATATTTCTGCTCCTTTCCTTCATCTCAAAATTTTTCTCATCCTCCGCCTTTGTATGATCCTCACCAACACTATCTGTTACAACAATCGCTTAATCAACAATTATTGATGTCACAACATCAACAACAAATACATCAACAGAGTACTCCACCGCCTCCTCTTTCTGCAACTTTGCCGGCGACTACCTGGCCTATTTCGCGTGTTCCTCGCCTGACCCCACCACAATTTAGGAGGGATGATATTGATTTTACTATTCAGCAATTTGATATTTTCCTTGCTTCGCTTCCTACAGAATTCGAGAAAGCTAATGCTTTTCTGCTCTCCATTCCCTATGAAGTTCAGAAATCAATCCCTAATCTTTTACCTTCAGTCAGCTCCTCTCTCACTCCTTATTCTACTCTTTGTGAATTATTACGTCGCCATCTTTCTCCTTCTGATGCTACCCGTTTTCACGAATTGTTAAAACATGAGGTGTTGGGTGATCGTCTTCCTTCACAGCTTCTTACCCGTATGCTCTCTATTTCTGGTCCCCTTGCTGATAGTAACCAATCTCTTCTTCGCACTCTCTTCCTGGACCGTCTTCCTGCTTTTGTTAGTACTTCCTTACTCTCTCATGGTGACGCCTTGTCTCTTCAAGATTTAGCCGAACGCGCGGATATTATTATTCGTGCCAATCAATCTTTTTCTTCTCCTATAACTTATCCATCTTTTACCCCTATGGGTTCTACTCTCGCGATTATGCCTTCTTCTTCTTCTATTCCTTTTCCTTCTCAAATTGCTACTAACTCTTCTTCTCTTCCTTCTATATCTTCGTCTTCCGCTGCTCTATCTTCCTCTTACTCTGTTCCTTCTTCTCTTTGTACTCCTTCTCCTCCATCTTTCCAGAATTCATCTTTAGACCCTCTTACTAATATTCTTACCTTGTTGAACAATATGAATGTTCAAATTGTTTCTTTGCAACAACAAATGTCTTCTATCTCTCATTGTCATTGTCAGCAGTCTTCATCTGCATCTCCTCGCACTAGGTCTCGTTCTCCTTCACCTTCCCGTTCTTCATTGCCTCAACCTCCTCAGGGTTCTCCCTTATGTTTCTATCATTATCATTTTGGTGTTAGAGCACGTAACTGCATTCCTCCCTGTAATTTTAAATCTGCAAATTCTCTTCAGGGAAACTCCCCTCGGGGGGGACCGTAGATCATTGCGCTCCTCCCTTGGTCATTTCCTCCAATTCCAATTCGCTCTATATTCCTACTATTTCTTATTCGTCTTCGGTTACTGCTACTACAACGGCTCCTACTTCTGTTCCTATTTCTGTTGATTCTTCTTCTGTTTCTATTCCTGAAGTTAATGCTGTTCTTCCAGGTTCGCTTTTACGTATATTTGATGGTGATTCTAAACGGTTTTTCCTTATTGACTCGGGCAGTAGTTTCTCTATTTTGAATGTTCATGGTTTTTGTTCTTCTCTTCCGCCTGTTTTTTTCTCATTTACGGGCTGCTAATGGTTCTAGCATTGCTGTCTATGGTGAACAACTCCTTACTTTATCTATTGGACTACGTCGTTCTTTCCGTTGGACTTTTCTCTTGGCCGATGTTACACAAAACATCATTGGTGCTGATTTCTTAAGTCATTTCAATATTCTTATTGACATGGCCAATAGTCGTCTACTTGATGACACTACTTCTCTTTCTTGTAATGCTGTTCCTTTTGATTCTTCTATTTATGGTATCAATCTTCCTGATTCCTCCTCTTATTCTTCTTTTCACGCTCTTTTGCATTCTGAATTTTCTGACTTAATCCAGCCTATTTCTAATCTTTCTCCTGCGTCTCACCATGTAATGCATTACATTGAGACAAAGGGTAGTCCTCCTGTTTGCAAGGCTCGCAGACTTTCTCCAGAAATGTTAAACGCTGCGCGTGTTGAATTTGACATGCTTCTGGAAAAGGGTATTGTTTCCCCTTCTACTTCTCCGCTTTCTCCAGAAATGTTAAACGTTGCGCGTATTGAATTTGACATGCTTCTGGAAAAGGGTATTGTTTCTCCTTCTACTTCTCCTTACGCTTCTCCGCTTCACATTGTTAAAAAAGGGCCAGATTCTTTTCGTTTTGTTGGGGACTACAGGTTACTAAATTCTAAAACTGTTGCTGATACTTATTCTATTCCTCACCTTCATGATTACTTCTTCTCCAAATGGGATGTACCATTTTTTCTCTCTGATTAAAATCTGCCTTCCCTTCAGAATTCCTGTCATCAATCCTGTATGATCGTCTAAAACTTGTATGCTACTCCTAATTTGCCAATTCATTGTATAATTGTTATGCCATTTGGTCTTCTAATCCAGTGCATACTTTTCAACGTTTGATAGATCATGTTTTACTGGGTTACCCTTTGTATATGCTTAACATTGATGATCATTAGTTGCTTCTCGTTCCCGGAAAGGAGCATGCTTTCCATCTTCGATTCGTTTTCTCTCGTTATCTCAAGCTGCGGTCTTCTGTATAATTCGAGAAATTGGCATTTAGTGCTGCTTCTCTTAAGTTTTCTTGCCATAAAATTTCTGTTCTTCTGGTCACTTTCGCACCTGATCGTGTTTCTGCCATTAGTAATTATCCCCCTCCTACTACTCAGAAAGATCTTCGTGCTTACCTAGGTCTCCTTAATTTCTATCGTCGTCCTCCCAAGGCTGCTGCCTTATTAACTCCTGTTTTACTGCTTTGCTTGTTAAGGTCAGTCGTCGCAGCTCGACATGTTTAATTGGACTGATGCTGCTTGTAAGGCTTTTGAACAGAGTAAAATTCTATTGGTCAACAACACTCTTCTTGTTTTTCCTGAACATGGTGCTGAAACCCGCCTATTTGTGGACGCCAGTGATTATGCTGTTGGAGCTTCACTAGAGCAACTGCAAAATGGTGTTTGGCTTCCTCTCGCTTTTTATTCTCAGAAACTTCCTCCTGCTGTCACTCGCTATAGTACTTTTGGTCGTGAACTATTTGCTGTCTATTCTTCGATTAAATACTTTAGATATTTTCTTGAAGGTCGTCAGTTTCATGTTCTCACAGATCATAAACCACTAACCTCTTGCTATACTCTGTTTCTTTACACTATTTCCTCGTGAATTTCGTCTCTTTATTTTATTGCCCAGTTTACTACTGATCTTCGTCACATTCCTGGTCGTGATAACTCTAGTGCTGATGCTTTATCTCGTATCCAGGTTAATGCCATTACGCCTTTGCCTAAATTAGACTTCTGCTCAAATGGGAGATGATCTTATTCTTCCTGCTGATACTTCTATCAAACTTCAAACTCTTTCCTTACCTGATTCTACTGTTCCTTTATTTGACATTTCTTACTGCAGAGTCCGTCTTTTCCAGTCCTTTTGCTTTTCCGAAAACAGGTTTTTCTTATCCTTCATTCTCTTTCTCATCCTGGTATTCGTGGTTCTCAAAAACTTTTATCTTCTCGTTTTTTTTGGCCTAACATGCATACTGACATCTCGTTTTGGGCTCGTTCATGTATTGCTTGTCAAAAAACCAAAGTTCATAGACATACTAAACCTCCTTTAGGTTCATTTCCTTTACCTTCTTGTCGTTTTGATCGTCTTCATCTTGATCTTAGCGCCCTCTTCGCCTTTCGCGTGGTGTAGCTGTATTTATTGACTATGGTTGAAAGGTTTACTCGTTGACCTGAAGTTGTTCCTCTTTCTTCTCCTACTGCGGAAAATATTGCTACAGCATTTCTTACTAATTGGGTAGCTCGTTTTGGTGTTCCTTCTTCTATTGTGACTGACAATGGCCCTCAATTTCGTTCTCATCTTTGGCGTGATTTTTTATCTCTCCTTGGTATTGAAAAAATCCATTCCAGTACTTATCACCCTCAAGGAAATTCTTATGTCGAGCGCCTCCATCGCCAATTAAAGGCTGCTTTGCGCTGCGCCCCTAATCCGCAACATTGGGTGGAAAATCTTCCTCTGGTTTTGCTTGGTCTTCGGTTAAGGAAGATTTGAAATCTTCTGCAGCTGAACTAGTCTATGGTTCACCCTTGCGTCTTCCTGGTGAATTTTTTTCTTCTTCTTCTATTGACCTTCCTTTTCCGGATTATCCTTCTTTTCTCTCTAAGCTTCGTTCTATTGTTTCTTCTTTTCTTCCTTCTCCTGCTCGTTCCCAATCTACTGCTGTTTACTTACCCAAGAATTTAGATTCTGCTACTCATGTATTTCTTCGTCATGACTCTCATCGTTTTCCTTTACAACCTTCTTATACTGGTCCTTATCTTGTTCTTCGTCGCCGACCTCATTTTTTCACAATTCAAAATGGGACTTGTGTTGAAAATGTTTCGGTTGAACGTATTAAACCTGCTTTCCTTGACTCTTCCGATTCTGACCTTTCTGATAATCTGTTGCACGATAATTCTTTTGTCCTTGATGATTCTTCTTATGGTTTGGATGATGATTCTAACATTGGCTCTTCCTCCTGTTTTCCATCTTTTCCTTCACGAACTGTTCCTGTGTCTTCCTCTCCTTTACAAGAGGCTACTCCAGTTCCACCTTATGTCCCTTCTACTAGTCCTTCTATTACCGCCACTACTTCTTCTGTTTCTCATCACATGCCTTCCTTGTCTTTTCCTCCTCCGATTTTACCTCCTATCCTTGATTTTGCTTTACCTCCTGACATTTTACCTTTTCCTCCTGACGTTCCCTCTTGTGAAGTTTCCTCTTCTGTGTCTGTTTCTTCTCCTTCTCCTTCTCTTATATCTCATGCTTCGCCTGCTATAGTTCCTTCTACCTCGCGATTTGGGCGTCCGCTATTGAAACCGGTGCGTTTCCAGTCTTCGTGAGAGGGAAGGTATCTGTAGTAACCCTATTTTTTATTTTAATATTTTATATTTTTTACAAGTTTATATATAAATTAAATTTGTTTCAGATAAACTACTTTTGTTTTGTTTTTGTATTTGCATTAAAAGTAAAAATTTATGTTATAAAAATATTACTTTATCAATTCTTCATATATATTAAACTATAAATTTTTGATTACTTGGATGCTTTATGGGTAATTATATGTATTTATTATTATTTATTTTTATTTTTATTCTTATTATTATTATTATTATTATTATTATTATTTTTATTAATAGGGGCATTCCATGTCACTTCAACCAATTTTTGGCAATTTTTTTCCGTGACCCTTTTCGATTTTTTATGGAAAATGGCACACTTAACAGATCTTTTTTGAGACCAAATATGAATGGTGTTCTATGCAGTCTCCTAGCTCATACGGTCAGAAAAATAATGACCTCTTGAAACTTTGGTCAAAATGATTCAATCTTTGATGAGAGTAGTCCTAAGGTCAAAAGTACAATATCTCGCTTCTATGGCACTTAGAGAAGCATCGTGTAAAGGACCATTTAATAGATCTTGATCAGCTGCTACAACATATTGATTTAGATAGATTTGACCTCGGAGGTTCAAATAAAAATTTTGACCTTTTGGTGACCTTGACCTTGACCTTGAAAAAAAAACTATTATTCGATTTATTTCAAACTTTGCTCAATTATTGTTATATATGTATATTTTATTTTTTTTAATGAATTAATTTTGGTTTTGGTTTGGTTTAGAAAATATAAGCAATTTAATAAGTACAAATATCACATTTTTTCACTTTTTTTAAAATTACAGAGTGATTCTTATTTTATCGATATATTGTAAGGTTATATAATGATGACACTTGATGAAAGAAGCTATCTTTTTATTGATAATAAATTTTATCGTCACATTAAAACGTTTATATATATACTCTATTTAAAACTGTGTTTTATATATATATATATATATATATAGGTATATATATACTATATATATATATATTTACTATTATTATAATATATATATAATATATAACTATATATATACTATATATATATATTATATACATATTATATATATATAATATATATATATAAAACAAAAATATTTAAAATTATCTTTAACAAATTTTTAAATTTTTTTTAGTTCGACTGGCAAACATATTTTCAGCTTTTCCATATTCTGCCTTTGTCAATGTATAAGTTCTTCCGGTTTTTGTTACCGGGCTTACACTCATTAAGATGTCACTGACATCAATGATGAGTACATCTTGAGGTGATGGAAACACGAAGGAGGGTGCAGGCCCATGAGGATGCAGGAAGCTCAAACTTACTTCATTACTATCATGTTTTACTTCCAATATACAGGCAAGATACCAGTGCTCATCATAAGCTGCAATGCAATAACCTTTCAAAGATGTTAATGAAATAGTGTTTCCTTGAAGTAAAGATGTACTTTCTTTTCTGAATTCAGATGAAGAAGAATATGAGCGGACTTCAACTTGACCCTTACAGATAGGTTTGATGAAATGAATTTGATGGGTTCCTGTAAATAAATATTACATTTTAATTATTTAATGTATTTTGTAGTTCAAATATTAAATGCATATGTATCATATATTTTGACATTTAATTATATATATTATATGAAAACTTATCTAAATTATTTAAATAACTGTATAAATTTATAGATTTACCTGGAATAGTTCTTGAATATGATAACCGTTTATCCAACTTTTCCCGATGCTTTTCATGATCTTCCATAGTCGTAAAAGTGAATGAAATAGATGGAAGTGTCTTAACTGCAAATTTATAGAGTGCAAATGCATCCAAAATATGATCGTCATTTCCAGTTCTTTGAAGGCTTGCCCTGGAGGCAAGCCTCTTTACAGATCCACCAATGCCATCACATGGCCCTTTTCCATGACTGGTTGCAAAAAAGTGCCATTCAGCATCAACTTTAAAATCTTCTTGGTGATAAGAAAGGTTTAGAAAATTCTTCCTGTTTTTGTATTGGCCAGCACAACCATCACTAAAGTAAAATATTTTGGTTATTTGATGAGACAATTTAAGAAATTCTATTAGGCGAGTTTGAAAAAGGTTAACTGCAATTACATCATGCTGGTTGCATTCAGAAATTGCAACAAAACTTTTATGCATTAATTTATTATCCTGGCGGTAATAAATGACATATGGATGTATTGTTGCTTGACAGTTATTCCAGTGAAATGACTGTGCTGCATCTTGCACGATAAATGAATAATTTTCAGAAAAATCACCAATAACTAACATCTCTCCTTGGCCAAGTTTCTCTTTCAATTCCTGTAGAAATGCCATTTGTCTTTTTGCTATAAAATCATGTTGCAAGAGTACCTTGAGCTTTTCATAAAATAATTGTATAAATTCTTCGACAACAAGCTTTTGAGTTTGTAATGTAGACCGGTCTGTTGAAACCCATTCGTTAAACTCTATCTCATCAACTCCTTTTCTATCAAAAGCATTATTTAGAAGATGAACTAATTTTTCTTCCTTAGGGCAGTTATCACATTTTCCAAAGAAACATAGCTCCTGTGGTGGATTACATTGGAGAAATGCAAGACAGTGACTGTAATGACAAATATAATTTGTATCAATCTCACTAATTTCTGTCGATGTTCCTGGGCTATCCAACAAGCATGGTGTCTCGCATTTAAATATGTTGACTATAGCTTCTAACATGAGTTTAACATTTTGATGTATAGTACAAACACACACAACATGAGTACCACTTGACCCTGGTAATACACATTCTTTTGGACGAAGTTCTGCAAACTTTGAAAACCCGATTTTGATATCTGGGTGCTTCTCTTTGAAAAGCTGATATGCTTCCTTTAAGTTGCACAGGATTAGAAACTTTTGCTTCTTTTCTCTTGTTCCATCAACTCGTTTTACAGACACACAATCTTTCATTCCTGGCATATCTCTTGAATCTGCTGCTCTTATCTATATTTTCTACCTGATACCTGATAAGTATAGAGATATAAATCATTATTTAAAGTTTTCCCTATATATATATATATATATATATATATATATATATATATATATATATATATATATATATATATATATATATATATATATAATATATAATATATATATGGTTAAAGGGATTATAAAACCCATAGATAGGAAAAACTTTAATTAATGATTTATTATCTCTATACCTATCTTATCTAGTACACCTTTCTTATCTATCTTATTACCTTATAGAAAAAGGAATATATATATATATATATATATATAATATATATATACGATATTCTCATAATATATATATATATATATATATATATATATTATAACTACTGTCTATTAATTTCCACAATAAACTATATAAGGTTAATTATTTTCTATTAAAATATTTAAACTAGACCAGTAGCTATTAACATAAATAAGATAGTAGATATTAACATAAAAACTTTATATGTTAAGTGTTAAAGATAACAATATATATTATAATATTTTATATATCTAAATATTATAAGGTTATAATATATCATAGACTTCCAGCTGTTGATTTCTTGGCTCACAAAGAATGGGTGGTGAATAATAGTCTGTCTGAATTCCAAATTTATTCTAAGCACTAGAAATAAAGCAAAGTGGCACCTGTGGAAATTACCACAGTTAATAACTATAATAATAAAAATAATAATGAAATAATAATAAAAATAATAACAATAATAATAAAAATAACAATAAAAATTATAATAATAATAATAATAATAATAATAATAATAATAATAATAATAATAATAATAATAATAATATAATAATAATAATAATAATAATAATTACCCGTTGCGTCTATAGAAATAATTTTATTTTAAAACTAGAAATTTTTAGCTATAAGTTTATTTTTATATTTTGCAATTGAAAAGCAAAGCGTGTTTATCTGAAAAAGAAATAAATTATAAATATAAAATGTTTAAAAAAATAGAGAAAGTAGGGACACTACAGATACCTTCCCTCTCAAGAAGACTGGAAACGTACCGGTTTTAAGAGGGTACGCCCAAATCTCGAGGTAGAAGGAACTATAGCAGGCGAAGCATGAGATATAATAGAAGGAGAAGGAGAAGAAACAGACACAGAAGAGGAAACTTCACAAGAGGGAACGTCAGGAGGAAAAGGTAAAATGTCAGGAGGTAAAGCAAAATCAAGGACAGGAGGTAAAATCGGAGGAGGAAAAGACAAGGAAGGCATGTGACGGGAAACAGAAGAAGTAGTGGCGGTAATAGAAGGAACAGAAATAGGAACAGAAGTAGGAGCCGTAGTAGTAGCATTAACCGAAGACGAATAAGAAATAGTAGGAATATAGAGCGAATCAGAATTGGAATTGGAGGAATTGACCAAGGGAGGAGCGCAACGATCTACGGTCCCCCCCGAGGGGAGTTTCCCTGAAGAGGATTTGTAGATTTAAAATTACAGGGAGGAATGCAGTTACGTGCTCTAACACCAAAATGATAATGATAGTAGCATAAAGGAGAACCCTGAGGAGGTTGTGGCAAAGAAGAACGGGAAGGTGAAGGAGAACGAGATCTAGTGCGAGAAGAAGCAGATTGCTGACACTGACAACGAGAGATAGAAGACATTTGTTGTTGCAAGGAAATAATTTGAATATTCATATTGTTCAATAAAGTAAGAATATTAGTAAGAGGGTCTAAAGATGAATTCTGGAAAGATGGAGGAGAGGGAGTACCAAGAGAAGGAGCAGAGTAAGAGGAAGATAGAGCAGCGGAAGACGAAGATATAGAAGGAAGAGAAGAAGAGTTAGTAGCAAATTGAGAAGGAAAAGTAATAGAAGAAGAAGAAGAAGGCATAATCGCAAGAGTAGAACCCATAGGGGTAAAAGATGGATAAGTTATAGGAGAAGAAAAAGATTGATTAGCACGAATAATAATATCCGCGCGTTCGGCTAAATCTTGAAGAGACAAGGCGTCACCATGAGAGAGCAAGGAAGTACTAACAAAAGCAGGAAGACGGTCCAGGAAAAGAGTGCGAAGAAGAGATTGGTTACTATCAGCAAGGGGACCAGAAATAGAGAGCATACGGGTAAGAAGCTGTGAAGGAAGACGATCACCCAACACTTCATGTTTTAACAATTCATGAAAACGGGTAGCATCAGAAGGAGAAAGATGGCGACGCAATAATTCACAAAGAGTAGAATAAGGAGAGAGAGAGGAGCTGATTGAAGGTAAAAGATTAGGGATTGATTTCTGAACTTCATAGGGAATGGAGAGCAGAAAAGCATTAGCTTTCTCGAATTCTGTAGGAAGCGAAGCAAGGAAAATATCAAATTGTTGAATAGTAAAATCAATATCATCCCTCCTAAATTGTGGTGGGGTCAGGCGAGGAACACGCGAAATAGGCCAGGTAGTCGCCGGCAAAGTTGCAGAAAGAGGAGGCGGTGGAGTACTCTGTTGATGTACTTGTTGTTGATGTTGTGACATCAATAATTGTTGATTAAGCGATTGTTGTAACAGATAGTGTTGGTGAGGATCATACAAAGGCGGAGGATGAGAAAAATTTTGAGATGAAGGGGGAGAAAATATAGTCAAAGAAGAGTGAAGAGAATCAGATAACATATTAGAGGTAGGAGTAGAAATAGTAATAGGAGTAGTAACAATAGTAGTAGGAGAAGTAGTAGTAGTAGTAGTGGTAGTAGTAGTAGTAATAGTAGTAGTAGTAGACATTTGATAATAGAAATATAATAGTTTGTAACAGCTCAAAGATGCACAACTGGTACCAATACTCATATACTGCATATATAATACTATTATAAATTGCATTATAGCTCATAATTACAAATAAAATTTCTCAAGATTATTTAAGAAATAAAAAAATATATGGATGATCAATAATCTCGGGTCACCAGTTATAACTACTGTCTATTAATTTCCACAATAAACTATATTAAGGTTAATTATTTTCTATTAAAATATTTAAACTAGACAAGTAGCTATTAACATAAATAAGATAAGTAGATATTAACATAAAAACTTTATATGTTAAGTGTTAAAGATAACAATATATATTATAATATTTTATATATCTAAATATTATAAGGTTATAATATATCATAGACTTCCAGCTGTTGATTTCTTGGCTCACAATGAAAGGGTGGTGAATAATAGTCTGTCTGAATTCCAAATTTATTCTAAGCACTAGAAAGAAAGCAAACAGGCACCTGTGGAAATTACCACAGTTAATGGCAAAAATTTAAATTACCACAGTTTAACTATAATAATAAAAATAATAATGAAATAATAATAAAAATAATAACAATAATAATAAAAATAACAATAAAAATTATAATAATAATACAATTAAAATTTACTATTACAGAATGAAAATAATAATAATAAAAATAATAATAATAATAATAATAATAATAATAATAATAATAATAATAATAATAATAATAATAATAATAATTACCCGTTGCGTCTATAGAAATAATTTTATTTTAAAACTAGAAATTTTTAGTAGCTATAAGTTTATTTTTAAAGAAATTTTTATATTTGCAATTGAATAAAGCAAAGAAATAAATTATAAATATAAAATGTAAAAAAATAGAGAAAGTAGGACACTACAATAATATTATATATATATATAATATATATATATATATATATATATATATATATATATATATATATATATATTATATAGTAATATATATATATATTATAATATGATATGAGAGAGAGAAGAGAAATGGAATAAGAATCACTCTGTAATTTTAAAAAAAGTGAAAAAATGTGATATTTGTACTTATTAAATTGCTTATATTTTCTAAACCAAGCCAGAACCAAAAATATTTCATTAAAAAAAATAAAATATACATATATAACAATAATTGAGCAACGTTTGAAAAAAATCGAATAATAGTTTTTTTTTCAAGGTCAAGGTCACCAAAAGGTCAAATTTTTTATTTGACCTCCGAGGTCAAAATCATCTAAATAAATGTTGTACAGCTATTCAAGATCTATTAAATGGTCTTTACACGATGCTTCTAAGTGCCATAGAAGCCGAGATATTGTATTTTGACCTAGGACTACTCTCTCAAAATTGAACATTTTGACCAAAGTTTCAAAGGTCATATTTTCTGAACCGTATGAGCTAGAGACCTGCAATAAACGCCATTCATATTTTCTCAACAAGATCTGTTAGTGTGCCAATTTTCATACAAATCGAAAGGGGTCAGGGAAAATGTCGTGTTGAAGTGACTTGGAATGACCCATATATATATATATATATATATATATATATATATATATATATATAATATATATATATATAATATATATATATATATATATATATATATATATATATATTATATATATATATATATATATATATATATATATATATATATATATTCTCAGAGGGGACGTTCCGCATTTGAGTCCGCAATTGCGGAATACCAAAATAAATTGAGGAATTGCAATTGCGATAATTGAAAAATGTTGCGGAGTTGCAGTTAGCGGAATGCCTATATCATTCCACAGTTAGGGACTACCAAAAAAAATTGTAGTTTCAGTGGGAATGCCAAAATTTATAGTCCACAAATTTTTACACTTTGGCCATCTTTGTACGTTTGATAGCAACACCGAATTTTTTTTTTTTTTTTTTTTTTTTTTTTTTTTCTTCTTCTCTCAAGGATCATGTTTTAAAGAGGTTTCTTTATTTCTGATGCTAAAATTTATTCATATTATAAATGAATAGTGTTACTATTAACGACCATCTCAGTATCGATTAAGTATTTTAGTTCTCGATTGTCCTATAAAGTTATAATCGATATTGACCACTTTATTCGTAGCACCACTTTTTCTTAATGGCAGACGTATATTTATTTCCACATTGCATTTTATCAAGCTTTGTGCCCTGACATTTGCTCTGATTTTTATTTTTTATCACTGAAGGCGGGTAACTGAGAATAAATGTCGT
>JABUQX010077391.1:0-10000 GCA_015478945.1 Trachelipus rathkii | reverse complement strand
CACTATTGGTCTTAAATGAGGGTTTTGTATACCTGTCCTAGTACGAATTAAGTAAGTAGAGAACAATATGTCTGGAATAAGATGGATATACATAGATCTAAAGTACATGGTTCAGATGAACAATTCTATTAGAACGTGTTAGTTTGAGAAGTATTAATAACGAAGAATATGAACAATGGTTAGAGTTATTTGGTTTGAAGTAAAGGATAAATGGAGAGAATAAATGATAAGTATGTTTGCGTATGGTTGTCATGTGGAAAAGGGAATGGATGATAGATTGAGTAGATTAAGCAGAATGTTATAGTAGTGGTGTGTTGGGAATTGAAAAGCTGAGAAGACCTGGGGGAAAAAGAAAAAGCTGCGAGCTGAGTCGGTAAAGGAATGCCTGAAGGAGATAAATGAAAGTTTTGGCAGAGGCGAGAAGAATGGTGTATAATAGGATGCTGAATGTGGGTAATTAAGGGAGGGAATATGGTATCTCACCTAAGCTAAGGAAAAATGAACTCCACATTGACGAGGTACCACAGTGAGGGTCCGTAGCAGGATCACATGAAGCATGCTAGGGTGATTTTCTGACTGCAACGAGTTCTCGCTAATACAGGAATAAAGGGTTCAGGTGACAGTAAAGAAGCTGGCTCCTATTCAACTTTCAATCTTCTACTATTCTGTTTCTTCGGTGCGTGTCATGCACCTTATCCCAATCTTGGGGGAAAAGATGGATGATGATGATAATTACCTATATAATATATATATAATATAATATAATAATAATAAATAAAATATAATAATATATAGTATATAATAATTATAATATATATAGAAATATATTATATAAATATATAATACTATAATATATATATAATATTATAATATAATTTTATATATAATATATATATTATATATAATATATATAGATATAATATATATATATATAGTATATAATATATATATATATTATAAGACAATTTATAAGTGGTTAGACTCGTTAAACATTAGGTGCTAGAGTTAATTTTGGTTATATCAGGTCACAAATATTATGTATTTACCTAAATTACTTACCAAATAACGATACATTAATTATGATTTTGACTCCATGGAGTCAACCACTTATGCCTATAAATATAAATAATAATATATATAGAGCTCTGGCGATTTTCTAGATAAAAAAAATCCAATATTTGATATTTTATATTGATAATTTTGAAGAAAAGTCGTGAAGTCACGCGAATATAATTATGTAACAAACTATTATTTTTTTAAAGTATCGATTTTAAGATAAATAATATTTTTAAAACCCTAAGGCCCTATAATTCAAATAGATTTCATAAAAAGGCTTAAATAAGAAGGCTTATAGTCTAATGAAACCCAATGGAAAGAGAACACTAAAGATGATAGTTATTTGTAAATAAAGATAATATATTACATCAAAGAAAATAACGAAAACATGTTTGAACAATGAATCTTATATGGTTGACAATTTTAAAGTATACAGAAATTTGAACAGATAGCCTGCATGAATAATGAATAATGCAACTACTTTCTATTGAAATTAAATATCACTTAAACTATCCAACCAAAATATAAAAATATATAATAAAAAAGCGAAACAATCAAAACAAGCAAAAATCATGACTTTTTTGAGCAAAAATTCAAAGTGAAAAAATTCAGTACTGAAAAATCAAATGATTTATATTTCTGTTGCCATCCCCTGATTATATAAATAATATCATAATATATATATATATAATATATACATAATATATATATATATATCATCTATATATATATATATAATATATAAATATAATATATACATACATATATATAATAATTATATAATATATATATAAACTTAAATACTATAACTTTAAAAACATAACCCATCATGATGTTATCATATCATAATATAATATTTTTATTAAAATTCTGGAAAAGAAATATATATATAATATTAAAATATATATATATATAAATATATATAAATATATATAATAATATATATACATTATATAATAAAAAAAAAAAAATATACATAATATGTATATATAAATAATATATATATAGATAAATATATATAGATATATAATATATATCATATATAAAATAATATATATAAATATAAAATTATAATATATATATAATATATATAATTATATATATATATATAATATATAAATATAATATATACAATATATATATTATAAATATATATAAGTTTCATGGCTAGCTCAGATAGACTACAGAACACAAGGTCTTTCTCATTCAAAAATTGTATATACATAAGAGAGAAGTTAGAAAAATCTTCAAAGTAACTGGCTACACTGAAAAATGGAACAACATACAAGTTTTTTTAGTCACAGAGATCTTTCAACTAATACTTTAATTCAGTTTATTACGAGCATGAGCGTCAATACACTAAATTACAAAATAAACCCAACACACCACTAAAAATATCAACATATAAAACAAAACAAATCTATTATAACTACCCAAATCATAATATATCATGTCTCTAGCAATATAAGAAGGCTCATAACTGATTTGAATGTGAAAATAAAATGTGGATGGAAGAATTCCCAAATATGGTAAGCCAAAAGCAGGGCTATCTCTATTCAGGCCAAAGATAAATCTATTACTTCTAATACCACATTGAGTATATAGAAATACATAAACAAGGAATTTTCACCAATATTAACACAAGCCATACCACCGGTGAGTAATCAACCCCGGAAATATACAGATATACGGATTCAGTGCAAACTAACAATATATATAAATACTATATATATATACATCATATATATATTAATAATATAATATATAATAATAATAAATATATAATAGAATACTTCTAAGAAAAAGGATAAAGCTGTGCCAATTTATACACCATAAATATAGATAATTAAGGGATTGATACCGGAAACCAAGGTTCACAGGCCGGAACCATTGATTTTTTGGAAGTACGGTCCGGCCGGAACTAATGGTTGCACGGAATAACTTAGGTTCCGGCCGGAACTAACCGAACTTTCTCTTTTCCAAATGTCTTTCTTAATAAAATTCAGTAATTGATTTGTAATGTCAAATTACATCTGTATGGATAATATAAGCATAAAAAAATAAAAAATATAAGAAAAATAGGAAAATAGTGAACAAATCATGATAAAATGACCGACTCTATACTTTCGAAAACACTAATTAAATATGAATATTTACACTATCCAAGAACCGGTCAGCTAATTAATAATACTCATGGAGCGGGTGTGAAGGATTTTTATGTGATGTTATTATATTTATTTTTATTAATACAGATTGCTTTTTAGTTATCATTTTTTAAAAATCTAGTTTAATAATCCTAATAATTTTGCATGACTTCATTATTGTTTACTAAATATCCTGATTGGTTTAATTAAAGATTCTAATATATCAATCTTATAATATATAAAATATATATTATAATATAATATAATATATAATATATAATAATATATACTATATATATAATAAATATAAAATAAATATAATATATATATAAATAATAATATACCAGAGTGGCGCAAACATAAAATCATCCCCATCTACGAAAAAGTAATATCAATAATTATCTACGGCACACTACGTACGTCAGCGTCAGGGTCTAATCTAAATAGAAATATATAATAAGGGAAATAGAGACACCTATTACCACGGTAATAAATCAACAGAAGCAGGAGTTTAAAGTACTTATGTTCGAAATGTTTCCAATCAACGAACAAAAGCAAAGTTCTAGCTCAGTTTAACCGCATGTTATAATGAAAACATTACTCTACAAATACACGTACGTGAGAATAGGTGCTTGGAAATCTCTTGACGTATGTTGTTTTTCAATGTGTCAATTGTTCTGGGATTGTTGTGGTAGAATCTAGATTTTAGAAATCCCCACAGGAAATAGTCGCATGGTGAGAGGTCGGGAGACCGGAGAGGCAACAAACCCTTGCTGATGGTCCTTTCCTCTGTGAAAACGGTATGTATAAGGTAGTTACAATGACAGACGACAAGAATGCAGTGTCCCCATACTGTAGGAAAATAGGAGCATAACGCCTTTCGTTATGGATATTAACATGCAGAAGAACATCACATAATAAGAACCAGTAGGGTAAACATAATAGTATTCACCAGTTTCATTAAAGAATATTGACTGATATTCTAACCAGAAAAAAGCACACCCAAACACCAATTTTAAATCGTCTGTAATGCAATTAATGCAGGACCGGTAGTGGAGTATTCATGGAGCCAATGTACGACAGTTTTCTGGGGAAAATAACATAGGCCGACAGATGAAACCAAAGCTTCATTCGTTTGCGAAAAGAAGAGAAAACGGATTACATTCCACCAGCAACATTCTCTTAGCGAAATCAATACAGTAAGTTTTCGCTTACAATTAATCCGCTTTCTTTATTTAACGAATAGAAAAACAACCACACAGTAGGTATTCATTTATTAAGCATGAATGATGCGTTAGACACTAGATCTAGCAATAATATACTCCAACATTGTTGTAGATAACCGTCAGGTGTACGGTCGTAGGTGTTAGGTAAAATATTTTATTGAATCAATTATTTTCGATAAAGATGGAGGCCGGTTTTATGATTGCAGCCACACTATAATATATATATATATATTATATATATATATAATATATAGATATTACTAATATATATATATATATAATAATAATAATATATAATAATATATATAAAATATATGTAGTGTAATTGTGGAGTCCCAGATTACACAAAACATCACTGTAGTAACAAGATAATATATAAGGATGATAGTGTGGTTTAAAATGAAAAAAAATACATAATGGAACTTATTCCGAACCCAGAATAAGAAGCCCATTAGTTGTTAAGGTTGACATGCAATCTGATATTAATTTTTTGTTTTTTCTCATTTACTCTTGGCAAGTATATTAAATAGGTTAAACTAAATCCAAGTTTTCATATCTACAACACATAGTAATCCCCAAATGAATTTCAAAAATTAATATAACCTTAACTGAGAATAACAAGTAGTTCTAAAAGCTTATCAAAGTTCCAAAGTTAATGAAGGCATGCTTACCAAAGTATAGATGATGATAGTTCTAACACACTCACTGATGTACCCACGAAGTTAGGAATACTTACTTACACATTAGGATAACAATCTCCCAGGTATGTAAATACATGTTTTGAAATTTCTTAAATTAAACATACTACCATATATTAATACAAGGAAGTACATCACTCAATCCCTTTGTTACAGTACTTACCCAAGATTCGTCACCTCCTTGATTCCTTGACTCGTCTCATCGTGAAATTCTTAAATAAGACCCCTCATTGACAACGTTCTTATCGTTAGGGTAAGATCTATCTTTTATTTCAATATTTCAATAGCTCATTGTAATTAATAGGTTAATATTCAAATATCTTAAAATTCATTTAAATCACAAATCTAATTCCTGTAACTTTTACAGGGTTCTTATTTTAGGTCATCCTTATTTCTGGTCTTGATCTTCAGTCAAGACGTCACAGTCAGCATCGACAATATGTATTCTTATTTCTGGTCTTGATCTTCACTCAAGAGTTCTTAATTTTGGTCTTGATCTTCACTCAAGACGGTCTTATTTTATGGTCATATTTTGAGGTCCCAGATTGGCCAACACCCATCTTATATTTGGTTTGTTTTTGGAGAACCATTTCCCAGTCAAGATTCAATCTTAATTCAGTTTAAGTTTAGTCATATTTTCATTAAATGCTTAAAAGTCTGGATAACTCTCCAGAATCATCACTATTAAGTCAGCCCTGACCATTATTTAAAATAACCTAGTTACCAGTGTGGGTTTACCACCCCCGTAACCATTTTCCCATATATTTATAACAACTTCGTTACAGTTGTGGGTTACCACCCCCGTGACTCTTTTATTTAATTCATTTTTTTATAATTACAATTATAAGTAGATATACGTAAATAAGGCTATCCCCCTAGTTTCCCGGATAACTGATGAATGTGTGTACTTAACTATTACCTCTAAACTACTTTAACATAGTATATATGGATAAAAATCAAAAAAAAAATACAAAAAAATAAAAAAAAAAAAAAGAAATAAAATATCTTCTTACTGTTTTTATTTCCTTCTTCCCCCTTCTAACCATATATTAAGTATCATACACTTAAGCCACAACCAGAAGCATATTGAACGAACAAGCAGAGAGTAGGTCCCTTTATTACCTGTATCCATGCACAGTAGATAAAGCCGAGTTAGATCATCTACATATTCTCACAGGTAGATATTACTTAAATTTCTTTTTACTTTTCTCACGGTTCTAACTTACTTTTCTATATTTAAATTTATGAAATACTAATTACTTATTCTTCTGAGTCAGTGACGTACTTATTCCTGCTCTCAGTCACTTGGACCTCACAACATTAAATACAAGAAAATAAAAGGGCGCCACGAAACCAGGGACCATCTGTCTTGTCGGTCTCTTGCTCGCCACTGATTGATATTTAGATCACTCATCGTCAAATCCTCACAAAACACGCTAAATAATAAAAGACCATATCTTATAATTCTATACCTCATTAATTTCTTTATATATACTTAAATTCTTCTAAGTTTGAACGCAGTTGAAAGAAATTGAAAGAACAACTCCTTGGAAATTATTAAAACTATAAACATCCAGTTCAAAAAATGACTGAGAAAAAAGCTTACCACGTCAGTGACATCTATAATTGATCCACTCAGAGCATCCACTGTACGCCGGGGTCTCCAGAGATCCCTACCACTAATGATTGATCTTTCCATCCATGAGGAACTACAATTTAGACAAATAGGATCTTACTCACCTCTTAACCGCTAATTCTTCACGAACGAAATGCCGACCATGAACAGGGCAAGATAAGCATTATGCGTTGTTTATACCCCCAACAGATAAATCGAATTCACCAAAAATGAAGTCGTCACCACATCACAATATTCACGAGAACTACATGGTATCTAACAACATCACATTACATAATCTTCTTTACAAAATAGGAGGATCATATCGGTATTAAAATCCTCCATAACCTACCACACAAATCAACACGATCAGTACCCACGTAACCACACTAAAAGCATATTCCCTTGTACCAACAAATTTACATTAATCAAGAACGAAAACAAAACCGATATAGTACTCGGCCCCTCATAAAACAAAAAAAACCCTCGATAAGGATGGAAAGCCATCTACTATACACTTAGAAAGATTCCTTACTCAAAGAAATGCACTAATCTTAAAGGGCCGGATTGATAAACCCTGCCAGCTACAAATCACATACACATAAGATAAAAATGGTACAACATTTCTTTAACTTATTTAAACGATTCTCTGAAGCTTTCCTGCCAACTTTTATCCACAGACATCACCAAATAGAAGCTAAACTCGGCAGACAACTTAGAAAGCGGGATCACTTCCTTGATCATATCGTCTGTCACAAGGAGATGATAGAGATTCATTTCTACGTCTCGAGAAGACTCATCCCAATAAGCGATAATTGAGAGAAACGAGAAAAAGCACAGGAAATCCTATTGCACACATTCCAATCATGCGCGTTACACAAAATCGAGGTATTCGTATGATCTGCTCAGCCTAGAACATCTGGCTATCATGACTCACCCAATGGTCTAGAATGAGTAGGCCACGATCTCTCCGAACATACATTTATGCTAGCCCTTCCCACCAACAAAGACCAAAGTAGTTAGAGACGTACAATAAAATGTACAAGTCAATAAAATGGCAGATACTCCAATGGTCGATATACGAAATGGGGTTATGCTAGAATCACTATACACCACATAACATAAGATTTCTCAACAACCTTCCATCTACATATCCGCCGAAGACACTGAAACATGATCGATAAGAATATACAAAAATACTAATTACCCTTCAGAAAGTTAACAATCATAACAACTTCTAAAGATTAAAAATCTTTAAGAACATAAAACCTATCACAACTTTCATTTAAACAAAATCCGCCGAGTGAATCGTCACCACTATAACGCGATACTTCCTCATAACAAATTCCCCACTATGAAAAAAATAATCCGAGCTTTATTAACTACAAAGAAAACGCTAACCTAGACATTCTGTGACCGTAAACCATTCTGAATTCTTGCCATAAACAATCGCGTCATCAAACAAGGAATAAAACAGTAGAAATGCTACAATATCTGGAAATTTGTAGTAAGATTATACATGCAAGAAAAGGTCAACGTTATAAGCTGACTGAGAACACGAAATCTGTTCCAAACATCTCTCCCCAACAGAACAGTATCGCAAGGCTGTATGTCCCTTATTAAGCCGGAACGGTCCTCCAACACCGGAGATGAAGTGTACCTTACAAGACACCCATCCATCTCAACAAACGCCGCCAGACTCACCGAACACTACATACTTCGAAAGTTTTCCCAACTACTTAAATCTTCCACGCTTACCACCTGAAACATACTACCTACAGAATGATAATTACAGGAAAATCTCTCCCAACGGAACAGAGTACACGTCCACGGACGAAGTCCGTTGTCCTAGTCATTCACACTCTCAGGATAACTAATTCTGACCTTGGACTTGCCCTAACACAGATTGACCTAAAATACCAAAATGATACCTAACCCTTCCTGTACACTAACAACTTAATCTTACCCTAACAACCAAGGTTTACCTACTACCTAATTTTACCTGATTCTTGTTTAAACCTAATACTATATTACCTAAACGCTTTACCACCAATAAATCCTCAATTTAATACTAACCTATATGGTTACCAACAAACCATATAGTCCTTCTTGTACCAAAGCTAAATGCAACCAGTTTAAGTACTTCACCGGTGACAGACAAAGCCAACACAGATATTCTCACTTCTGTTTATCACCATTATAACATGCAACTCACTTTACTTACAATTCAACAACCAAGAAACGTATCATATTTCCCCTTTATAATTTCTGACACAGAAACACCGAATCACACAAAAGCCTTCCTGATAACTTTAATGAACTACTAAAAGAACTTACACATCATGTAACGCACTGAAGCTGTCAATTACCACGATTCACCCACAAATCAGTTAAACAATATCCGTAGCTTTAGAAATAGTCTTAACTTTGAACAATGTATTGTTGACACAGGAGCCAGTATTAGCTCAATAGCTATGGAGGCCAATCTCCACCTACAACTGAACACCTTATAAAACTATCTAAGAGAATTGGACATAAATAAGCCACAAAGTGGCTTAACACAGAAAACACACTGTCCCGAGATCATCACATCAATATTCCAATTACACTTCCTTTGATATAGATATATTCATACTACCCTATCATATATCATAAAATACCCAGGCGGAACTGTTGTTAAGCCAAGTAGATATGGCGAGCGACAGCCCTTAAAGAAAACCATTTACTCCCCGATATTAACAACTGAGAAGATTGATTAAAAGACTCGCAACCGTATCAGAGTGTATCGTAAAAAGATATAGATCAAGCCTCACACAACCATAGGTCAGAAAGCCTTAATCTCCTAATTCCCATAACACAGAAAATAGTAAAAAAAATTGCGTAGTGTCTACGTTGTCTATATAAAATATCAAACATTCCTGAAAGCACAAGCAGATATTGCTCAATCATATGAAGTATAACTATTCCTAGCCCTAGGGTTCACACGGATTTATATACAAAGATAGAATAAAAATATATATATATAACAGAGTAAAAAATATATCAGTATGATCTATTCACATAATTATATGCAAATCGATATCTCCTCATATTATCTCCAAAAACCTTGACTCAATGTCAATAATGAACGATGTATGCAAAGGGAGTAGGAGATGGTCGATTAACATTTGGAGGCAACTCCGCTGCGCTCCCACCTTGAACGTTCACTCCAAGAATGCACATCATCGAAGACATTCAAACTTACCGCACTACATACCCGGC